>JAJONR010013428.1:0-13030 GCA_029582245.1 Solanum etuberosum
AAGTTGCCTATTTTATGGCGAGTTGAATATATTCTTTTTATTCAGTTTTTAAGCTTTTGTATGCTTGAGTTAGTCTTCCGCTTGTAGTCAGCCAGGATGAGGGTTCGCTTGGGGACCATCAATGGTTCTCGAGTGCCGCCCACATCCAGGGTGTAGGCTCGGGTCGTGACATTTACAAAGTTATTTTTAAAAAAAATCAGATCTAAAAAATAACATCACCACCTCGCCGGAAAAGATGAAGATCCATCATTTTTGTTATTATCTTTCTCTCTCTCCCTCTCTTCCACCAAAACATATTTTATTTAGAATTAGAATTATTAGTTATAAAAGAAAATATGAGACGTCATTGGAAAAAAAAATTGGATCTAAGTCTCCTCAATTTTTCCGGCGGAACTCCAATTTCCGGTGAAAACTTTTAGATATGAGTTATTGAAATGACTTCCTAGAAAATGAAATATAAGTTTAAATGGTTTTCTTTCTTCTTCTTATAATTAAATTTTTACTTTTTAAACCAAATTGACACATGTCTTCTCTTAATTTGTCACCATGCCATGTCATGCGCGAGTGTATAACACACATTTTTAATTTTGTTGATTGTTAAAGAAATGTCAAAATGCACAGTGGGGCATGCCATAAGGTGTCTAAAATGAAAAAAGTTCAGTTGAAGTGTTTAAGTGAAAGTTGGTGTCAACTTTAGGGGGCCATCAATGGGTTCAACCTTATTAAGTATCAACATCACCGACCATTCTTCATTTTGTAAAAGAATAATGGTACTGTCTAAACTACAAACATGTGGGGCTACAAATAGAATTATGAGACTCAAGGGACGGTGGTTAATATCTTCTTCGTCGGTGTTTGTTTGTACACCAAAATGTTCTATTAATTGCTTATTGGCCCCATTACTATTTCAATAGACTCCATATGTCAAAGCATGGACGGTTTGTATAATAAATTTAGCATATGGAAGATTTATTTTGACTCATTCTTACCTAACAAATGGACCCCACCATCGACCGTTCACATTTTTCTACGTTTTTCTAGACATGATGATAAATTCAGAAATTTCACTAAAAATATTCAAAGCGTTCGAGATTTAATGTTAGGGGAAGCAATGCTTATTTACATTTGAGTGTTTATGTTTATGCACACATGAATTATATATGAATTTCTTGATGATCATCCATTAGCAATTAAGTAAAAATAGTAACTAATTAACATACTATCATGGACTCAAATTCATCGCTAGCGTAACAAAATATGTACATTACTCATAGATAGAGGTGACAAAATCAGCTTATGATCATTTATGATCTACTCAATCATTTTCGGTTCAACAGGTTAATGACTGACTTATTTTATTAATTTAATTTATTTTGACCAACTTAATTCAGCTCACTTACAAACTTAGCTGATATGTAATTCAAATTGACCCATGAGAAATTTGTCTAAATATTTTTAAAAAGAGATTTTCTTTTGTTTATTTAATATGTTATATATAGTCATAATATAAGAAAAATATTTTATATATTAGATACTCAAACAAACATTTTTTTTTATAAATAATTTAAAAATAGGTGAATTGAATTATGACCTGATTTTTAGTCTATTTCAATCCAACTAAAAATAAATTGTGTGAGTTTGAAGGGGAGTCAATGACTCCCTCGCTATTTTGATACGTTCAATTTCAACTCAATCCACTTATTTAACATCCATGTGTGTATATATAACTTAAATTCATTTTAAAAATTCATATAAAACCTTGTCCTTTACTACCTCCATTCATATTGTATCTTCACCACAACACACCATTTCACCCAAACAAAAACAACATAACACTCATTTTCTTCATATTCATGTCTCTTTTTGCACCAAGATCTATCTATGGGATACTAGAGTAACACTTAATCATTTTCTCATCATCAATATATATATTCTTGATAATTTGGTCATGAACACTACTAAACCAACAAAGCCCTTAAAGTGTCCAAGATGTGAATCAACAAATACCAAATTTTGTTACTACAACAATTACAACAAGTCACAACCTCGCTATTTTTGTAAAGGTTGTAAAAGGTATTGGACTCAAGGTGGCCTCCTTCGTAACCTACCCATCGGCGGGGGTCGGAAAAATAAGCTCAAGAGCACATCAACAAGTAGGGATGACAATAGGGCGGGACAGGACGAATGCAGAGTGAGTTTGACCTTAAGTAGCCCTAAAATTTTCAACCCGCCCTGTCCTGCACGGACAACAAGTGACATCACAAGGGAAAAGAGTAGTACTTCTCAACCATATGATACAAATATTCCATTTTCAATTCCCACTTCTACATCTTCAAATATTTATAATTACATGGAAAATCTTGATAGTAACATGGAGGCGGAGTCGACTATTACATGGCAAGGTCCAATTAGAAGTAGTGTCATGAATAATTTATCAAATTATTTGAATTGGGAAGATATCGAGGCATTGATTTCAGCTGATGATTTTAAAAACGAGTTTGAGTGGAACTGAACAATACATGATGAATAAATATAATAGTCAAAGGCTTTATTATTGATGAATAAAAGAATGATTATTCAGTAGTCATGGTAGGTTTCATTACCTTTTTTCCCTCACATCATTCAAAACTCTGATAATTTGAATTTTAATATAGGAGAAAATGTTTGAAAACTCTTTCCATAAGGTAGAGGAGATTTGTAGTTAAGAGCTCCCTCTCACATAATTTGTTAAGTTTTGTACACCGATAATGTAAAACATTATTAAATTATCTAAATGATATCTACAGGTAAGCGTTTGAATTTGAACTTTTCAAAATTAAACATGTTATATGTTACAACATGTTAAAAAAAGATAGTATCATTATTTTTTACACGATGTATATTACTTCAATTCTTTTTAGGTCAATTTGAGAGTTATGGGTTATTTATGCTTGCTTTTTTGTTCAAGGCTTGTTAATTTAGGAAGGGAAAAGGATTACATAGGAGATAAAAGAAAGGAATTAATTACGTAATCGTCTAACATGTTTGATATTATGATAGATATTTTTAATTTTCTCTCAAATTTTTAGCGCTATTCCAAATGTAGACTCTAATTGAACCACCAGTTCAGATACAAGATACTATTATTACCATTTGGACAATTAAACATTCAATCCGTGATCGCAATGACTTAATTTCAAAAGTGAAGCTCTAGCAACCGAGTTAAATCCCACCAAGCCAAGTGGAGCATGCATGGAGTAGTTAGATGCTTCTTCTATTTATTTTTCTCCAACACAGATGGGTCATGCATCCCGAATATGAACCAAATACCTCACCCGTGAAGTAAGTCATCGCACCTACAATCTAACCAATTGGAAAAGAGTCAACATATTGCTTTTCAGGATATTAACTAGCACATTACCAAAATTGGTAAACAATAGGAGATTTGAATGGAAAAAACGTACACATCCGATGTTTACTTCAAACTATATTAATTTACTATGGTTAATGATATGTTTGAGACGAAAAATGTGAATCAATATAACCATGATTATATTGTACTTATTCAGTCGGTGTAAACATCAGGTGCAAATAAGTTTTTCGACCACTATACACATGAAAATTCATTGTGTAGGCTGTTCATGAGAAAATGGTGTATTAACAATATATGAAAATCTTCAGTCTCTAATGAATTCAAGATGTCTGGGAATGAAATATATAGAAGTTGGTACATTATTATTATTATTACAATAATCACAAGTATACAGAAATTAGCAGGCAATTGACCTTTGAATCAAAACAATTGACTCCAAACTAAACTACAGAACTCCAAGAAAAGCAGAGGTTTCCCTTTTTTCATCTTTATTTGGACAGGAGAAAATAGTGAAAAATCAACACACAGTCCATCACAACCTTCTTCCTGATACGCGTTCCTTCATTTTCAGGCGGCTTTCTTTTGCTGCAAAAGAACAAGATCATAAGATGAACATCGGCTTGAAGCAAATTATTTCAGCTTTAGTAGATATTAGTAACTCGATATAGTTAAATCAATGCATGTGGCAATCTAGAATAGAATTAAGGAAACAATCTTTGTGGCAAAGGTCGAGTAGTAGACGAGTGAAGTCCACAGTTCTAATAGATTTTTCACACGAGTGGTAAAAGATACATGAGACGGTTACATGCACGATCACTATCACATAATGGTAAATAAGCTTGGCAAGATAAACCACTAGTCACAAGGGGTCATTTGATAGTTGGTTTAGAGGTGAGTTACACGCGTATTAAATTCTGCATAAGTAGTACCACGTTTGATAACTGGTTAGGAGGTAAGTTTTCATGTATAAAATTAATATGATGTTTGGTTTGCAATTTAGAAATCCAGATAACTAATAACTGCATAACTTTAACCAACTATCAAACGACCCTAAGTGTTTAACCAACAGCACATGCTTTCCTTTTAAGGTATATTCATTTTGATAAATTTGGAACAATAATTTTCTTGTTAAGGAATCAAAATTTCGTTTTGGACTCACCCTTTTCTCTTCTTCCATCTTGGCCTTAATGAAAGAGTAGATTGCAACTCCAGCAATTGCAATGCAGGTTCCAATACCGGTTTGTGTTGAAATTTTATTACCTGCAACATATGTATACGTTTAAGTTTTCTCGTCACAACAACATGGCATTCTGCGGATATAACTTAGCAAAGATGGATACTTACCGAAGATAACAATTGAGAATCCAATCACAAATACACGTTTCAACACATTTCCAACCGCATGTGTAAGAGGTGCCACCCTCTCAAGGGTGTTTGTGGCTACCTGGTTGTGTAAAGAAAAGTACATATACAAGAAGATTAGCAATGCGGGAAATCTTGTAAAAAGGCCAATTATGCATGTAGTCACATATTAATATGTTTACGAGGTTGAAGGTTTTTCACAGGTTTTCGTCAATCTAGCAGCATTTACTAACTGGTTTACCTGATTGTAGAGGTGATAAAACATTCCCACCCAAAAGAGATCCGTTACGAATTTTGTTAGACCAACTTTAGCAATGGCATCGTTGAATCCATGTTGGAGCAATTGAGGTCCCTCAATCTGTAACATTGTCAGAATGAAAAGTATATAATGAGGAAGAAGTAGATTTACGAGAAAAAGAGTGAAAAAAGAGAAAGCGACATGCTGATGTTATCCGACTCACAAAAATGGCAGGCGGGAGGCAAAAGATAAGAGCAATGATGGATATGTAGGCATACACGTTAGTACTATCCATATCAGTCTGCAAAAGAAGCATTCATCAGAAAAATTGCCTTAGATTGAATGTTTTAATACTCGGATTAGTTTTACATAGAGTATACCATAGCTTTCTTCGAGTATATACTCCTGTATGTGAAGGAGATGTTAGAAATCATAGCACTAGTGAAGCCCAACCAATTGAAAGATAGCTCAGTCAATGAAGCCATCGACACACCTGCACATCCAGTTGAAAGATAAATCACAACACCACGGTAATTACCTCTTGCATATAAGTATTTAAACTTACCCCTTTACAACAACAACAACATACTTAGTGTAATCCCGTATGTGGGGTCTGAGGAGGGTAAGATGTACGTAGACCTTACCCTCGGCTCAAAAGGTGAAGTTATTCAGGAAAGGGTTGCAGTAAGAAAAAGAAATGACAACAAAATATCAAGCTACAGAGAAAAATAGAGCAACAGATAGCAAAAAACATCGAAGAAAAAGAAAATACGCGATTACTAAATAAAGACAAGAGGATATGAGGCCCCTGCCTCTTCCACCTAACAGACGACCACACAACTTTCCCCTTTCTCTAGTAAATATAAAAGTAAAATGTAAGAAGAAAAAATGTAAGAATCTACAACTTTTATTTATCAGCCTGAAACTGATAAACTTTTAGGCAATTTCCAAATAATAAGAATGTGTTTCTCGCTACAACCCGAGCGGAACAAGACAGAAGAACAGAGCTAACCAAGGACAACTGGAGCAAGTGACAGCCATAGTGCTAAAGGTATTTGTTGTCCAAGAATGAACTGAGATGCAGCAGCATTGAAGAAAGGCTCCAGAGCTGTACGACAAAAAGAAACAGACTTAAGACTTTGAATACGGATTATATAATGCAAAAATTTTCTGCAGCAATAGGTGGAATGCGACCTTTGACTGTGTGAGTGAATGAGACAGCAACTGCAGCAAACGAGACATTGCTGGTAACATGGCCAAGCGCATGACAGAAGGCAACAGGGGTGAGCAGCTTCAGTTGTGTTGAATCAATAGGCTACAAAGAGACATCAAAAACTCACAGCAAATCAGAAAGTTGCAGTCTTGTGAAAATTCTAAACGAACTAGTCGAGGAAAATGTGTTTTTTTAAAGCTAAAACAATGTTACACAATCGATACCTAAATCTTGTTTTATTAATGTGGTGATTTATACATGAAAATGATGAACCAAGAATCAAAATGTGTGTTTTCACATTTAGAATTTTACTCCTTATGGCCATCGATCTTCATCTTTCACAGTCAAACACAAATCAAATTGGAGATCTCCAGTAATTTTTTCTCCAGAAGGAAGTACATATTGAAAAATCAATCACAAGTCACTCGAGGAACTAATTTTCGTATCATACTACGGATTTAACTTATATACAATGAGAGTGTAAACATTTTTACACTAATCATAATTTAGCAAGTAACTTACCTTATTTGCCACATTACTAATCTCATTTTTTATGAGCACATTTACCGATATTTATCATTAACGTGACTCTAAGGTTTCTTTACACTGCCAGCGTATATAAGTTAAACTCAATCACAAAAACTCGGAAAATATTCAATTGAGTGATAATTAGTCTTAATTTACATAAGATAACATATTTCAATAAAATATCATATGAGTAAAAAAAAAACACTTACAGCTCTTTTTGGGAGACCTACAGCCCAGCTCACCAAGCAATATACCACTCCAACAGCCAAATGTATAACAGAAACAAAACTGCATATATAATAAAAAAATTATCACAAAAAATATTATTAAAAAAAAAACAAAAAAGATAAAGTATTTTTAAAAAGGTTCCTTATATTACAATCAAATATTGATTACACCATAGAAAACAAAACAAAAAAATCACATTGGAATACGTACTAAGGATAAGGAAAGTAATTGTAGATCTTCTTGTTGAGGATATTGAATATCACATTCAGAAAATACCTACAAAAAAACAAGGTCAAATTAGTCATTTCATCACCAAAACTGTATAACAGTTAATAAAAATATTAAAATACTGTCGGATAGTTTCACAGCTGATTAAGAGCTAAGTTATTCATGTATTAAATTCTTCGTCTCCTCATGTTTGGTAGCTCTTTTGCTATGTATAAATTCAACACAACTAATACGATGTTAGTTTGCAATTTAAAAACCAATATAATTTGTACATGAAATAAGTAATCTATATATTAGTTTAAACAGAATAACAAATGAAATAACTAATACTATATGAATAACAACTAAATTCTGTATAACTAATTTCTACCTAAAATAATACGAAGATTATTTCATAACTAATTTTTATATTATTAATACCTACTTAACTCTAATCAACTACGAAACTATAAGTTATCGAGACATACCACATGAAGAAGAAAAACCCGGTAGTCAGAGTCGCTTTGTTGAAAAACCCGACTTTAGCATCCCTGGGCGAAGAAAAACAAAGCGGGTCAAAACTCAAATTAAACAATATATATATATATATATACCGGGTCGGGTCAATAAGTAAGAAATTGAAAATGGACCTTACCCGGAGGAATCGCTGCTTCCGGCGGAAGAAGAAGCTGCAGCGGAGCACGGCTTAATGGATTCCCTTTTTGGTGAAGCTTCGAGAAGAATAGCAGGACGTAATTGCCTTCCCCAAATCAAATTGGGGCCGGCAATTAGAGGTCCGACTGGTTTTGCCGTAACCGCACCAGCAGGGAAGTCCCTGTTGCTGCCGCATGTGGCGGCAGTGGTGAACTTCATCACTGCCGCCGGCTTCCGGAGAAGTGGGAGACCGCCGCGAATGGCGGTGGCGCCACCAGTCAACACGCGAGACTCCATTGGCAGTGAGAGAGTAGAGAGAGAAAATAGTGACTTGTGAACAGAGAAGTACACTGAACAGAGAAGTTTGTAAGAGAAGAAGAGCTGTTAAAAATGGAGGGGGTGTTTTTTCCGGTGACGAATGAACGGTTCGTATTATTTCGATTTATTTGTCTTCTTCTTAAAATATCCTAATAGTATTTCACAATATTTATTTACTTTTTTACGCCAAGGAATATTATAACCGCATGATCTTGTTTCAAATTATGTGACATTTTATTATTCCATACAATATAATTTTTTTAAAAGAGTGGAGTATTAAAACATTTTTAAATTTGACGTGAATTATTTGTTTCATTCCTAAATTATTAACAGTTTTAAAAACACATTTTTAAATACACGCCTAAAATCTTGTCAAATTTAGGATTGTTTTCAACACTTCTCTCGATTTTTTATTACTAGTCCTATACTTCTGCAAAAGTTTAACACCACTTGCTATGTTATGTGGCAGATCAGGAGTGTATCGAGGGTGTATCTAAGTCTAGTTAGTCAAGTAAATGAGTGTTTTTAAGGCTGTCAATAGTTTGGGGCCGAAACTAATAATTTGCGCTAAGTTCAATGGAGTTTTCAATACGTCTCTCTTTTTAAAATGCATGATCTAATTAATTTTAAGACATTTTTTAGTTTAACAGAAACTTTAAGGTTACGTATTTTTTTAACTATAAAAAGTAAAATTTTATTTTACAATAATAACATAATCATTGTAATTTTATAAGTGAAATCTGAAGAAAATGATATGTATGAGCTTATCTCTATCTTGTGAGTAAAGTAGAGAGTTGTTTCAGATAGATTTTTTATTGAAGTAAAGTGATAGTTTTTTTTATAGATAAATTGAATAAAATTATGTCATATAAATTGAATAAAATTATGTCATATAAATTGAAATGTTTAGACCATAGACTAATTGATGAAGATTAGTGTTTTCCATTCTCTTGAAGTTTTAAAATAAGTTCTCCATTTATTTCATCTATGTATTTAATTTCGTATCAATTTCTAAGATTTTGAGGATTGCCAATATATCCCAAATCCAACTAATGATGCTATCATATGTTAGTTTATAATTAAGCATTTAATTAGGCTTTAACTTGATTTTAATATGTAACAAATTAATTAGGCATCACAAAAATATGGTGGTGAATTATTTAACCATATTTACTACAATATGAGTTAATTCATCAATTAGTAAGGGGTTGTTTAGTTATGAGACAAGTCATGCAAGAATAAGTATAATGCTAGTAATTATAATAATTATGCAGATTAGTAAATTTGAGAAAAAGAATTAAGTATCTTTTTAATTTTGTGAAATGTTTACTTTTTTAAACAAAATTAAAAAAATTCATACTACAATTAAAGTTAGTTTAATCCATTATATTAGTATTCATACTACAATTAAAGTTAGTTTAATTCATATATTACTAATATATGTATTCTTAGCTTCTAACTAGCTACCAAACAAATGTATTAACTCTAAATGTTATATTTTGTTTTTGCACGCTTTTAAAAAAATATTAATCAACAATTAATTTGACTAAATTATTTATTTATTCGTTAATTTTAATTTAATATTATTATTTTTTACTATATTAATTTCTCTATATTTATTGAGTAAAGATAAATATAAAAATAATAATTGAATATATCTTTCTTTTTAAAATAATAATTATTTTAAATCAACTATTTTTAGATATTTATTGTATTTTTTTGTTTTTATAGAAAGGACAATTATATCATGGTGAAGTATATCCATGGTGACAAATGTCTGTTAAAGATAAAAGGATAGCTAGATGATTGGTTTTTTCTTTTTTTGTATTGGAAAATGAAAAAAATAAAATAATAGATAAATATAAAATATATATTATGGATAGTATTATAATATTTTTGTGGGGTCTCATCTTATCCAAGATAGGGATTTGAGAGGCCATTGAAGAAGAGCCTGTCTTGTCCAATGCCTCTATTTTCAATACCCTTATCAACATTTTCTTGTGATAATATTCATTTTCAACTGTAAATTATAAAAGAAAATATTAATGGAAGTAAATACTTTTCAAAAAATGACATATATTTGTACTCTCAACAACAAAACACCATGAGTAGAAAATAGACTATGAACTACTTAATTAAAGTACTTTTCTTTAAATATATATATGGTCATGAAATGACAAGTGTATATTTTTTAGGGTTGAGATTAATTGTGTGATGGACTTAAGAGGCAATTTGTTTTTTTTGGAAAAAGATAGTTAATCACCACATAAAATTTTGTACTTTGCTGTCAATAACGTACGCATGATTTTTTCTAAGCAATGACATATTTAGATAAACTAAATAAATACATAAATATTATAGGTTATATTACAAATAGAGCATAATATAAATAAAATACTACTTACATATATTATTATCATCACTTAACTTGATGAATTTTCATTTTTGGAAATGGACTCAAAATATTCTCATTAGGAAACTCAAACTTTCAACTCAACTAATTGGGAAGCAGGAGCATAATTAATTAGTATAAAGCACAGAAATTACATACATTTGGATGCTAATTACATTCTATCCCGAAAGTTTCCCCAATTATAAAAATTTCAAATTTTCCATTGCTCTCGGATACAGTCCTTGGTTGTCCGATACATTGCAAATGCTACCTTACTTAATGGGAGGAATATATCCGAGAGGAGATTTTATCGCCTAATATATGTTATTATTGATTGAGGATTTGCTATCCTCCAAGAGGTTTGAAAATGAAGTACTTGAATCGATCGAGTTGCAACATGTCAACTAGTGTCACTATATTACATTTATCTTCATTTTTGTTCTAGCTTTTTAATTATATATACATATTTAATAATTTTGTTCGCCCCTCATACATATAAATTATTATACGCGATATATGTAGAATAAGAATGCGTACAACAACAACAATATTTTTTTTCCAAAGAGTGAACAATGGGAATCTCTAAATGTGTTACATCATGGGGAAAAAGTGAGCACTCATTGTATTTGAAGATTCAAAAAAAAAAAAGAATCATGATCAACATACAAGCAACAAGGCCTATCATATAGGATCTCCTTGTCTAGGAATTTTCCATATCACCAATTACTAGGATTTTTCATATCACCAAATCTATCGTGTTTGAACTTATTATAAGGTTCGAACTTCATGAATTGTTTCTGAAATTTTAGATTCTACGATTTTTAATGAAAATTTTGAATCTTAATTAACGTTGTGTGTTGTCCTATATTTTAAATAAGGGTATTCAAATGTTACTTTCGTGATAAAAAGTAGTTATATTTTTATTATATTTAATACAACGATTAAATTTTGATTGTCGATTCAAAAGCTATCTATCCCACCTAATTTACAGGTCGGGGAAGGGTTCAGATTCTTCGGTTTCATCCACTTTGTTGAGGAAGAACAGGAAAATTTACATAGATATGCTATATTAAGAAAATATTTATCATCTATATTAATAACATTTTTTTCACTGTACACTTTTATAATACATTTATAATATAATTTTAATTCATATTATAGAGAACAATTTATAAAACACATGTACTACAAGTTTTAATCATGGATAATATATTTATAATCCACTTTAATACATTTATAATACATTGTGTAAATTTCTTACCAAACAAGCATAATATATTTTAAAACACTTATAATACATTTATATTGCATGTATATTCACTTTTTAATACATAGCATATTCATCTTAATATTGTTATTTATTGCTATAGATGGTACTACCTCCGTCCACTTTTAATTGTCATAGTTTCCTTTTTTAGAGTCAAACTATAAAAACTTTGACTAACATTTTACGATGTAATTTTTCATCATATTGATATGCAAAAAATTGCAATTTATAGTACTTTTCGTATAGTTTTTGAATATCTAATTTTTTAGTTTAAAATATCGAATAATGTAATCTAATTTAACTTTAAAAATTAGTCAAATTGACTTTCGAAAAGCGCAACATGACAAATAAAAGTGGACGGAGGGAGTAATAAATAAAAAGTATCGCTAAAATCAGTAATTATTAGTGAAAATTACAAAAGTATACATCTTAAGACTTTAATTAACTTAAAATCAATATATTTATATATAATTACACAAATAGTTTTTTAATTATATAGATAACAAAATAATTATTTTTTTTGTATTTAAATAAATTGTTTTTTTTAGATTTTCTCTCTCCTTTTCGGTTTCTATCTCATGGTTTTTGATTACGTGCCTTTTTATGTAGAGCATAATTAGGGTATTAAATATTATCTATATTATCTCTCCTAATACAAACCCATTTATACATGTTTATTCGTTTTTCTATGCGGTTAATAATTTTTTTATTGGGATCTTAATTATTTGCTTTCTTTCTGAATAAAACCTTTCACGTAACCAATACAGATGTTGTAGGTTTCTAGGTGATTCATAGTTTCAAGTACAAACATTGTTTCTAACGCCTTAAACATCAATATTCATCTCATCAGATTCTAACCCTCCATATTCCTCTGTTCATATCGTTTGAAGATCAAATTTCTCCAAATCAGTTGTTCTTTGTACCAAAGAATTAACCATAGTTCAACATTGTTATCAAGTTAATTAGTTCGATGGACAAGACTCCCCCGTAAGATCCCTAAGCTTAATAAGCATGCAATGGTTGTTGATAGTCCGTCGATTGAAAGCTCAAGACCGGTGAATGTGTTAACAAAAACGCCTGACAACAGAATCTCTAACAAAATCAATTAGTGCATTGTTATTGATTCATCCGCATCCTTTAAAGTTCAACAAAAAACTAAATTTGTTGGTGATAGTAAGTCGAAGGGTAAAGAGAAAGTGTGGGGGGGGGGGGGGGGATTTTACCACATGATAGTGACTTCGAAGATTAAATCCCTCTTGTTAGGGCTAAAG
>JAJONR010013429.1:0-15780 GCA_029582245.1 Solanum etuberosum
TTAAGGGTGGAAAGAGCAAGGATGCTCATGTGTTCTTGTCCACCAGCATGGAGTTGATAGAGGGAGTGGGTTTAGCTATTCACATTTGGTTTAGTATGCTTCACTTTAGCTTCGCAAATAAGCTTGAGAGTGGTAAATGATGTATTTAGGGTCCAGGCCAGCTAGATCTCTATAGTGATTTAAGAGATATTCTCCATTGCTTTTTATGATCTCTTAATTCCTTAAAGCGTGAGGGATGAGAGTTGTTTGAAGTTCTAGATCTTGATACAAGACAACTTATATGTGACAGAGTATGAGGCCCATTTTTGTCCATTTTCCAGGCATGCTTTATCTCTTATTCCCAATGATGCGGAGACGGTCTGTAGATTTGTGAGAGGGTTGACTAATTCTATCAAGTCACACGTGCCGCCAAAGAGGAAGAGTAGATAATAATGGAGGAGTTTGGGGACCCTAAAAGTTTTTGTTCCTCTAGTATATTTTATTGGTGCCTCATCAGGAGGTAGAGGATCGTATAGAGGTTATGGTTCGTTCCATCATCAAGGTCCTGTACATGCATCTATGCTCTGATATTTAGAAACCTCGAGGGTCCTATAGTACTAGTTAGGGTTCATCTAGGTCGTACCAATAACCTTCGGGTCAAGGTAGCTATGGTAATTCATCTGATCCACCATAGTAGTCCTTCACGCGGAGTTCTTGTTATGGTTGTGGAGACCCTAGTCATATGGTATGATAGTTCCCTTTACTGACTCATTCAGGGCACCAGTGCAAGTATTCTATAGCAGAGAGAGAACCAGCACCTCCGACCAGGGGTCGAGATAGGGGTCAGATAGGGTGGGGTGGTAGAGCTTTTAATAGTTGGACCACTAAACAACAGATTTGGGGTAGAGGTAGCACCCAGACTAGAGGTGGTAGAGGAGATTAGTGCAATGAGTTTCTAGTGAGGCCATAGGCTCAGACTTCCGATGCAGTTATTACAAGTATTGTTCCAGTTTTCCATCCACCAACGTCTATATTATTTGATCCTGGGTCTACATTCTCTTATGTTTCTACATATTTTGCTGTTTGGTTTGATATGATGTGTGATAGCATGTTTGTGCCTATTCGTGTTTCTACACCTGTGGGTGAGTCCTTAGAGGTTGATCGAGTTTGTCGATCATGTCTTTTTTCTCTTACGAATTATGATACTTGGGTAGATCTGATCATTCTAGGTAAGGTAGAATTTGATATTGTATTGGGTATGGATTGGTTATCTCATTATCATGCTATTCTTGATTGTAATGCTAAGACTCTGACCTTAGCGATGTTGGGTGTTTTGAGGGTTAAGTGGAAGAGTACTAGTGGTTTTTACCCTCTAAAGGTTATCTCATTCATCCGTGCTCATATATTGGTGGATAGAGGGTGTTTATCTTACCTAACATTCACTTGGGATACTAGTGTTAAGTCACCATCCATAGAGAGCATTCTAATTTTTCGGGAGTTTACGCTTGTGTTCCTTTTCGATCTTCAAGGTGTTCCTCCTAATAGGGATATTGACTTTGGTATTCACTAAGAGTCCGACACTAAGCCCATTTCTATCCCTCCTTAAGATTGGGCATCGTATGTCCTTAAAACATCTTTTCAGAATCGATATGGCCATTATGAGTTCTTAGTTATGTCTTTTTTGTTGACTAATGCCCCTGCAACGTTCAACAAGTTGATGAACAGGGTGTTTCGACCTTATTTGGAATCATTTGTGATTGTCTTCATCAATGACTTTTTTATATATTCCAGGACTTAGAAGGATCATGCTTGACACTTAAGGATTGTGCTCCAGAGGTTAAGGGAGGAGAAGTTGTATGCAAACTTCTTGAAATGTGAGTTTTGTCTTGATTTTATTGCATTTTTGGGACACGTGATGTCAAAAGAGGGTATTACGGTTGATCCATCCAAGTTGACGTAGATAAATGTTGGATGAGTCCTACTTAAGTTACCGATAATTGAAGCTTTGTGGGGTTTGAAGACTACTACATATGGTTTGTTTAGAGTCTCACTATTATAGCCCCACCAATAAGATTAACTCAAAGGATGTGGATTTATAGTGGTTCGATGAGTGTGAGGAGAGCTTTCAAAAGCTTAAGACCTTGTTAACTTCGACTCTTGTGTTCACCCTACCTGAGGAGGGTGTGGGTTCTACTACATATTATGATGCTACATGGGTTGGTCTGGGATGTGTTCTGATGAAGAAAGGGAAAGTGATTGCCTATGCTTCTTGATAGTTGAAGACCCATGAGAAGAACTACCCTACTCAAAATTTTGAGCTAACGGTTGTGGTATTTGTGCTTTAAGTTATGGTGTCATTATGTGTACGGGTTATTCTGAAGTCTTCACTGATCACCAATGTCTTAAGTACATCTTCAGTCGAAGAGATTTGAATTTGAGACATCGTAGATTACTCGAGTTGCTGAAGGAATACAACATGACTACTTATTGTCACGACCCAGGGATAAACCCTAGATGTAACATGGCATATAGAACCCCGAAGGACTTCATAAAAGCCACTTAGTCCTCATAACATAAGAAATAGAACAATAAGAGTAAAATAGTCCAAGTCCAAAACATTTTTATAAAAGCAAAGCGGAAGTCTAATACACTTGTCTCATTATAACCATCTAATACAATAGAATGAAATTGGACCTAGCCCATACATCATGTCCAAAAGAGAAATACATGAAAGAAACTAAACAATAAAACCCCATCCTCGAAGCATGAGGACTCACCAAATCTCAGGAATCAATCAAATCACCTACTGGCCACGAAACTGAACACCCTGAATATCAGACCCTACATTTATGAAAAATATAGGCAAGAGTATGCGTTAGTACAAAACAATGTACCAAGTATGATATCCATGCATAAAACATTTAAAATCATGCTAAAAGGGACATTTCATTTGATGAAATGCATTTGACCAAGTTAAACATCATATGAAAGAGTTATAAAGCATAAGTCATAAATCATGGTCAATGCAAGCTAACTTCTTCTTTAAAAGATTTGAACCTCATATGTGATACTGCTTGAGTAACCTTAGTTCATTCTTACTTGTGGGGAAATAGCCTTAACCGACAAGAGACCATGTGAGCTATAACATGATCCCCCGGTGTCTCCCATACCGAAAAAGGTTGTTCTACTTGCCTAAGGTAGAACTATCAACTCTTAGCTTAGGTGGATCCACTAGCTAAATAATCTATAGGGGCACATAGTTTAAGGGATAAGGAGATTGCTACTAGAAATCCGGACTCCACTATATGAGGGCTTCCATCTCATGAGATTACTTAGGAAAGTCGGACTCTACTACGTGAGAGCTTCCATCTCATATTCAATATCCACTCGGTGCTAAGCATAAATCCCACGTTGTAGTTATTAAGTCTTGACTTAACTCATGTCTCATGGAAATATGTCCTTGGAAAACAAATCCAAGTTAGTTCATTATGATAGCTCCTTAGACTATGCGTGAGAAAACCTTTCACCATCCATGATCACTTTTAATCTTAGATTCAATTAGGTGAGAAAGCCTTTCAACCTAAGAATCCTTACTATGTGAGAAAACCTTTCACATCATGTTAGTATGTGTTTTATGAGAATATCCTTTCAACAATACAACAACAACATCATCATTGATACTTTACTCTCAAAGCATCCTTAAAATATTTTCATAGATTTCATAAAGCAATGCATAAGTCCATCATTTCCCTCCTTGAGGTCAAAACCCACTTTCAATCATAAACTCTTAGAAAACATGGGTTAGATATGGATTTCATCATAAATTCATGTAAAACTAGTAATACATGCTCAATTTCATAAAACTCTTCCTTAAAGATCAAAATCCCATAACATATAGTTCATAACTTGAAAACATGGGAATTACATGAATTCATGGGGGAATTCATCAATTCATGCATAGAAGATCATAATTCAATCAATTAAATCAACTTTGAAAAGAACCCATGACAATTGATAAAAACCCTAACTTAATTGGGGAATTCTACCTTTTGAAATTGAGAGATTTGTGAACTCCATGGATGAAAGGAATCTATGGATGAAAACTATCATATCTTACTATCAAAGCCCAAAGAAATTGAAGTATGCAAGCTTGCTCTTGAATCCTAGCTTGAATCTCCTTCTTCTTATTCAAGTTTCTAGAGAGAAAAATATTTTGGAGAGGAAGATCTTTGATTTTCTTTTGGGTTTTGGGAATAATGACTTGAATGGGTGAGTTTTAGAGTTAAAATGACTTATATAGGGGTCCTAGTCTTAGGCAAAACGACATGGCTTTAGTCTAATTAAATCCGGAAAAGACCACTTAACCCCTAAGCTACAGTGGTCTGCCTCATGACCACGTGAGGCTCCACGAGCCATGGTCCTCACCACGAGCCGTGGTGCTCTCCATGGCCCTTGGACCAGTAGCTAGGCATCCCCTCCCTTAACCCCTAAAAACCTAAGGAATCACCACGACACCTCCCACGGCCATGGTGGCCTTCATGACCCGTCAAGGATCTCATAGGGAGGGTCCTCATTTGGGAAAATTTGACATAGCTACTGCCTCACCACCACGACACCTCCCACGACTCGTGGTCCCTACCAGAAACCTTCATGGTGGGCGTGGAAAGGTGGGCAGTGCTTGGGAAAGACTAGGCTGCCCAAACCCCCTTCTTGGTTCTTGCCCTCTTCCTTGGCCCTAGCCCTCTCACTTAGCCCTAGTTTAGTCTATTGGATTTCCGTGGTGTTACATTATCTCCCCATTGGGAACATTCATCCTCGAATGACGTTTCTATACACCTTACGAAAGTAAAGACTCAATACTAGCAGCCCATCTTGCATGCAACTCATCTAAATGCACACAACCAAGGAGGAACTTCATCTCTAAGCTAAACATACTCAATGCATCACAAGGAAGTAGGAACTACATCTAACAACCCATTATGCATGAAATTTCAACATTTCTCATGTTCAAGGAGGAGTTACCTTCTGCAAGCTAAAAGCATGCTCCACACAAACTCATGGAGCCTATATGCAATTCACTCTCAAAAAGTATATCTAAAGCATGATCATCAATTCATCTCATGAAGTCTATTGGCAACTCATACTCAATGCACAACAACGTGAGGAAAATCAATCACATAAACTCATTTTCTTTCAAAACACAAGTTTTCATGAACATGCATCACATATGGAGATCATGGAAACACATAAAACACATGACTCCCCAAAACAAAGAACAAACCAAGAGGAACTCATTACCACAAGCTAGAGTAGGAGTAGAAGGAAAATGATAAGGATATCGGGACATCATATAGTCCTCGGCCTCCCAAGTAGCACCCTCAACTAATTGATTCCTCCACAATACCTTTACAGAAGCTACTTCCTTGTTTCTCAACTTCTTAACTTGCCGGTCTAGAATCTCAACCAGAACTTTTTCATAAGAAAGACTTTCATCAACTCCCAACCCTTCTACGGGAACTATGGATGTCGGATCACCAACACATTTCTTCAACATATTGACATGGAAAACCGAATGCACCGATGCCAACTAACTTGGCAATTCCAACTCATAAGCGACCTTACCAACATGTCTCAAAATTTGATATGGGCCTACATACCGAGGACTAAGCTTCCCATTCTTACCAAACCTCATTACACCCTTCTTGGGGGAGATTTTCAAGTAAACCTATGGGTGATCTACACCTCCTACCATATAAGGCCTCTAATGGAGCCATATCAACACTCGAGTGCTAGCTATTATTATAATCAAACTCAATCAACGGCAAGGGTCATCCCAATTACCCTTAAAATCAATCATACAAGCCCTTAACATATTTAAGTACACCATCTCCCCCTTGGGAGGAAGCCTCTACAGATTTTCCAAGTACCGTTTCTTTCAATTCTACTAAGGTTGAATCAAGTCCTTTCTTAACTTTCACATCCGTCACAAAAGACAATCTTGAACCATCTTAAACCATAACTCTACCCTTGGTAGGGTCTACTAACCGAACAACATTACCATAAACTCATAATGACCATACCGGGTTCTAAAAGCTGATTTCAAAAAAATCATCATCTTTCACCCTCATTTGGTGCTAACCCGACCTAAGGTCAATCTTACAAAGGTAACTAGCTCCTTATAGTTGGTCAACACTAGAATTTATTTCCCTCACCCTTACTAAGTGATACATGCAACCCTTAAAAGTCATCTTCTTAGCCTTAAGACAAGAAATAACCCAAACTTTTGGCATAGATTTCCCCCTTCCACTCTCAGATAGGCTCATTCAGAAACTAAAAATTTGACTACACGGGTTCTACAATCAATAGAAGCATAATAAGAGTGCAACCAATCCATCCCAAGGATGACATCAAAATCTAGTAAAGCATTAACATCTAATTAAAAAGCTTTCAACATACCGGTAACCGCATCGGGAGCACACTCATGTTCACCTCTAGTCTGGAGTGCATCGAATTGGTTTTTCGTAGGAGCATAGGGACCCGAACCACTAGGAGTTTCTTGCTTTCCCTTTCTTGCTTTAGCCTTAAGTATCGGGCAATCCCTCATTTTGTGACAACTTTTACCACAACCATTACAACCATTCGTGCCGGCTAGGCACTTACCATCGTGCTTCCTTCCACACTTACCACAATCTGGCAATAAAACCCCACTATAATCTCCTTGAGGTTTAGGGTTAGAAACCCTCTCTTGGTTGAACTCAGGAGGAGCATTGGAGGAACCTTGACCGGAAAACCTTTGTCGAAATCTAGGACGACCTTGTCCATCAAACCTTGGATTAGAGAAATTTCCATCACCGGTCCTAGCCCTTTTTACCTCCCTAGACTTTTCCTTAAGTTTTTTCTCCTCAATTTTTTGTGCATGCACCATAAGACGAGAGATGTCCATATCATGAATGAGCATTGCGGTTTGGCACTCCTTAACCACCATTTCGAACACACCCGACACAAACTTACTCATCCTAGCCCTTGAATCCGCAACCATTAATGGAGCATACTTAGCCAATCGAGTGAACTTTAGAGCATATTCCCTCACACTCATACTTCCTTGTCGAAGGTTAATGAACTCAAGCACCTTGGCTTCCCTCATCTCAAGGGGAAAAACCTATCAAGAAATGCGGCCTTAAACTCTCAATCCAGAGGACCCGCATCTTATGGCCTCCCTTCTTTCCATTTATCATACCATATTTGGGCCACACCTTTCAATTGGTAAGCAGGCAACTCCACTTTTTCCACTGGCGTAACACCCATGATCATAAAACCTTATAGACCTCATCGATAAACTCTTGAAGATCTTCATCAACTTCGGAACCATGAAACTCCAGAGGGTTCATTCTTGTGAAATCCCTCACTCTTGAAGCCCCCGTACCCACATTTGGGTTCATGGGAACCACTACCTCCCTATTTTCTTGGGCCGTCATAGCTTGGGCCAATACTTGAAAATCCACCCTAAACTCCACATTCGACACTTATTCGGCCAATGGATCGACCGCAACTTGAGGAGCTTGGGGAGGAGCTTCTTGTTGCTCATTCTCCCTCGCATTCCTTGTAGGGTAAGCTCTTCTAGTAGTCATATCTTGAAGAACATAGGATAGGGATTAAGAGAGAGACCCTATAGAGTTAAACTCTATCCCATGACTTTAGAGTAATGAAAGAAGTAGAGTTTCCTAATCATCTTGTAGCCTCTCATTCATAAATGTGGCATGCTTCACACTCATGAATAAGACTCTACTAGACGTGGCTTATGACACATCCTAGGACCATTTTAAACCTTGTGCTCTGATTACCAAGTTTGTCACGACCCAGGGGTACACCCTAGATGTACCATGGCGTATAGAACCCTGAAGGACTCCATACAAGTCATTAATCCTCATAACATAAGAAATAGAACAATAAGAGTAAAATGGTCCAAGTCCAAAACATTTTTATAAAAGCAAAGTGGAAGTCTAATACACTTGTCTCATTATAGCCATCTAATACAATAGAATGAAATTGGGCCTAGACAATACATCATGTCCAAAAGAGAAATACATAAAAGAAACTAAACAATAAAACTCCATCCTCGAAGCATGAGGACTCACCAAAGCTTGGGAATCAATAAAATAACCTACTAGCCATGAAACTGAACACCCTAAATATCAGATCCTACATTTTGGAAAAATGTAGGCAAGAGTATGCGTTAGTACAAATCAATGTACCAAGTATGATAACCATCTATAAAATATTTAAAATCATGCTAAAAGGGACATTTCATTTCATGAAATGCGATTGACCAAGTTAAACATCATATGAAAGAGTTATAAAGCATAAGTCATAAATCATGGTCAATGCAAGCTAACTTCTTTTTTAAAAGCTTTGAACCTCATATGTGATACTACTTGAGTAACTTAGTTCATTCTTACTTGTGGGGAAATAGCCTTAACTGACAAGAGACCATGTGAGCTATAACATGATCCCCCGGTGTCTCCCACACTGAAAAGGGTTGTTCTACTTGCCTAAGGTAGAACTATCAACTCTTAGCTTAGGTGGATCCGCTAGCTAAATAACCTATGGGGGCACATAAATAGGGGCACATGGTTTAAGGGATAATGAGATTGCTACTATAAACCCAGACTCCACGTGAGGGCTTCCATCTCATGAGATTACTTAGGAAACCTGGACTCTACTACGTGAGAGTTTTCATTTTGGAAGCTCGGACTCTACTACGTGAGAGCTTCTATCTGATATTCAATATCCACTCGGTACTCAGCATAAATCCCACGGAGTAGTTATTAAGTCTTGACTTAACTCATGTCTCATGGAAAGATGTCCTTGGACAACCATTCCAAGTTAGTTCCTTAGGATAGCTCCTTAGACCATGCATGAGAAAATCTTTCACCATCCATAATCACTTTTAATCTTAGATTCAATTAGGTGAGAAAGCCTTTCAAACTAAGAATCCTTACTATATGAGAAAACCTTTCACATCATGTTAGTATGTGTTTTATGAGAATATCCTTTCAACAACACAACAACAACATCATCATTGATACTTTACTCTCAAAGCATCCTTCAAATATTTGCATAGATGTCATAAAGCAATGCATAAGTCTATAATTTACCTCTATGAGGTCAAAACCCACTTTCAATCATAAAATCTTAGAAAACATGGGTTAGATATGGATTTCATCATAAATTTATGTAAACCTAGTAATACATGCTCAATTTTATAAAACTCTCCCTTGAAGATCAAAATCCCATAACATATAGTTCATAACTTGAAACCATGGGAATTACTTGGGTCCGTGGGCAAATTTATCATAAAAGCATTGCAATTCATCAATTCATGCATTGAAGATCATAATTCAATCAATTAAATCAACTTTGAAAAGAACCCATGACAATTGATGAAAACCCTAACTTAATTGGGGAATTATACCTTTTGAAATTGAGAGATTTGTGAACTCCATGGATGAAAACTATCATACCTTACTATCAAAGCCCAAAGAAATTGAAGTATGCAAGCTGGCTCTTGAATCCTAACTTGAATCTCCTTCTTCTTCTTCTTCTTCAGGTTTCTAGAGATAAAAATATTTTGGAAAGGAAGATCTTTGATTTTCTTTTGGGTTTTGGAAATAATGACTTGAATGGGTGACTTTTAGAGTTAAAATGACTTATATAGGGGTCCTAGGCTTAGGAAAAATGACATGGCTTTAGTCTAAAAAAAACCAAAAAAGACCACTTAACTCCTAAGCTACAGTGGTCTGCCTCATGACCACGTGAGGCTCCATGAGCCATGGTGCTCTCCGTGGCCCTTGGACTAGTAGCTAGGCAGCCCCTCCCTTAACCCCTAAAAACCTAAGGCATCACCACGACACCTCCCACGACCGTGGTGGCCTTCACGAGCCCTCAAGGCTCTCGTGGGAAAGGTCCTCATTTGGGGCAGTTTGACATAGCTACTACCTCACCACCACGACACCTCCCACGACTCATGGTCCCTACCATGAACCGTCATGGTGGGCGTAGAAAGGTGGGCAGTGCTTGGGAAAGACTAGGCTGCCCAAACCCCCTTCTTGGCTCTTGGCCCTAGCCCTCTCACTTAGCCCTAGTTTAGTCTATTGGATTTCTGAGGTGTTACACTTATATTATTCGGGGAAGGCCAATGTGGTGGGCGATGCCTTTAGTAGGAAAACTCTTAGTATGGGGAGCCTTACAGCGATCAGTATTTAGGAGAGGCGATTGGCTGGAGATTTTAAGAGGTTAGCCAATAGTCTTATCCGATTGTAGATTTCAGAAGAGAGTGGTGGTTTGATTTCCTTCTTTGAGGCCAAGTTTTCCTTGGTTGAGCAGACTCGTGAGCATTAGTTTAATGATGAGAAGGTTTGTCTCATTTGACATAGAGTGTTGAGAGGTGAAGCCAAGAGGGCTGTGCTTTATTCTGATGGTGTTTTGAGGATCAGAGGTAGGATCTGTGTGCCCAAGGTGGGCGAGTTGGTTATATTGATTCTAGAGGAGGCTCACTATTCCCGATATTCTGTCCATCAGGGAGCAGCAAAGATGTATCAGGATCTGAGTCAACATTACTGGTGGTGTGGCATGAAGAGGGATAATTCACAGTTTTTATCTAGGTGCTTGACTTGCCAACATGTCATGTGTGATCACTAGAGGCCAAGAGATGTGTCATAGAGGATGCCGATTCCTACTTGGAAAGGGGAACGTATCACCATAGACTTTCTTATGGGTTTGCTTACCACCTTAGGTGGTTATGACTGATTAGTGGAAAACTTAAACTCATTTAAGGTCCATGTAGCTCAATAATTAGTGTCTGCAATGCCTAACGTTGTTCTTTTCTAATCAAATATTGATGATTTATAGATATGAAGGAAATTGGACAAGGCAAGGACTGAAGTTTGAAAGAATGGCAAAAAATACAAAAAGAAGCGCAAAGTGAACATTGTTGATCGCCTAACATGAAGGGTGGATCACCAACTGAACACAACCACGCCAAAATTGACAGTGCATAACACTTGTATCTATCAAAGAAGGTCGGTGAAATCCAGTAGAGAAGGTGATGCGCTGAGTTAGAACGGGGTTCCTACTGCACATCGCCCAAAGTGACACTGTGCAAGGAAAAGATTTAATACTCAAAAGATGGACTAAGGTGGTATTCAGTGATTCACCGAAAAATAAAGGCAGACTCGATCGAGTCCGCCAACTGAGGTTCAAACAACTGAAACCTAGAGCATCACAAGGCGAGCTGAGGAGCAAAGGGTTATTTACCTAGCGAGTTTGGTGAGCCCGACTAATATCGTTGAGTTGGTTATTAAGTGGATTTTTTGCCTAATTTTGGGAAAGTATAAATAGCCCAAAGGACACAATTTTTAGGGAGTTCTATTAGAGAGTTGGACTACTAAGTTGAATGGAGATAACACTTTAATTCTTGGGGTTTTACAATTTGAGACTTGAATTTGATAAATTGAAGTTAAATATAAAGTGGGTTTACTCTTAGTTGTTTGATTTTATGTTACCCATGACTGCTTTCATGGAAGGTATATTTTCTTTACTTTTTGTGATGGGTTACTAAACCCCAAGATATAGGGGTACTCTAATATGGTTGGGTGTTCATTTAATGTAGTGGGTGTTGTGCTATGATATTTTTTTGATGTTCATGCATGAATTGTGTCTAATTACCATGGGGTTAAATTATGGGTTAAGGTTGCAAACATAATTCCTACTTCCGATCTCTGTTTGATGCACAAAAAAGATTAATTGGAGTGGGTGATTAGTTAAATACTAGAAATTTAGGTTCGATGTCTATGGCTTGCCTGAAAGAGAGGTTATGGGTCAGATCTATTTTCCCTATTCTTGAAAGAGAGGATAGAGTAAGGTATTGGGTTGTTTAGGATTGGCAATTAGATGAGACCGAAAGAAGATTTTATGCATAGATGCTTTGAGATCGAAACAATATTAGCGTCATTGAAGATGACTTAGCATATTCATGTATGTACATCACTATAGAGCAGCAAAATCACCCATATGTTACATCGATTTCTAATCCCCGCACCCGTAGATTACTTGTTAACTCTGGATTTCGTTTTGATTTTACTTTAATTGTGATAAATGATAACCAAATATTATATTAAGTTGGATGTACCATCCACCCAATTTTTCTAACTAGTACAAATGATCTGATTTATAGGCCAAATTTCTTGATAAGGAATTCTCTGCGATATACAATTTTCTGTGGGATTCGACCCCGACTCTTCGTTTGATTTTTTAGTGATGACGATCACTCACTCTTTTATTTGGTTTTGGAGGGTGATTTGAGCGTTATTAAAAATGGCACCGCTCCCGAGGAGGGGTGGTTGAGAATTCTTATTGAGAAATAAGATTTTAAGTTGGTCAATTTGTACTAGATTTTTTGTTTGGTGTTGTTATTGGATGATTTGCAGGTTGACAAGATGAGTGACCATGGGAGTGACAATGATAGTCACTGTGGTCAAAATGACAATATGGGTGATCTCAATGACATGCACATTATTGTCATTCAAATCACAAAAGCAATACTGATACCTCCTACAACCGAGAGGACAATGTTTCACATCACCGGAACTATGATACAATTGCTCTAAATGGAAGAAATTTTTGGGGGTCTAGCTCATGAGGATCCCCATGAGAACCTTAGGAAATTCAAGGAGGTGTGTGGACCCTTTGTGTTCAAGAATATCTCCAAGAATCCATAAGGTTGAGGTTATTCCCATTCTCTATAACGGGAGAGGCTACAAGATGGTTGGTAGAGTCATCAGATGATTCTATTACTTCGTGGAATGAGCTGACAGAGACATTCTTGGAAAGATTCTCTCCACCATCGAAGATGGTTAAACTTCTACACAAAATTCAAAATTTCAAATGTATTGGAGGTGAGCCTTTGCATGAAACATTGCTGGGGTTCAAAAATTTACTTTTGCAATTTGCAACGCATAGCGTTCCGGATAATTTGCTGCAGCAATACTTTTATTTCAGCCTTGATTCAGTCAATAAGGTTTGGTTGATCACTTTGTACATGGTGGTTTGATTAGACAATTGTATGATGTAGTTGTTTTGTTGCTAGATGATATGACTAAGGTTAACCGAGTATGGCATACTAGGGAAGACCAAGTACCCCTTCTACAAGTGGGTTTGAGCAAAGAACAAATCGAGAATGACCATGAAAGGGATGAAAACATGGCCAAAATGATGACCCAAATCGATTTGTTATCAAAATATGTCAAGGGAGGTAGAACCAAGTTGGTGAATTCGGTAGGAACCAATAATGGGAAGTGCTTGGATGATGCCAAATTTGAGGCATTATACAATGAGGAAATTCAATACTTGGGAAATCAAGTGGGAGGTTCTCACAATAATTATCAACGACAAGGTGGGAACCAAGGTTTGAACAAGGATAGAGATAGTGGTCGAAAAAACTGGAGGGTGGAAATTTGAGAGATAAGGAGATAGACAAAGATAGATATGTGCCTCCCATGATCGTCCACGCCTAAATGAATTAACTGGGCTTGAAGGAAGTCGGGCAGAAGACATGCTTGTAAGGATCTACAACAAGGTTAAAGGGTCCGATAAGGTGTTGAAGGATTTGAAAAATGACTTCTCCACTTTGATTCAGATGGTGACTTCACACTCAGTTTCTGTCAAGCAGGTGGAGACCCAACAAGGTCAAATTACCACCCATCTAAATCAAAGGCAAAAGAGAACTTTGCCTAGTGACACCATCCCAAACCCCAAAAATGACTGTTGAGTTTGAGCAATATGTCGTGCTATGACGTTAAATAAGGTGTTTTTTTGGAGGCAACCCAAGTCTTTATTATTACTGCTTTCAAATAATGTGTGTTGTAAGTACAAGTTGAGAATAAGTTGGAAGATCTAAAAAGGAAGAATTGATGATGACAAACCCAACCGGTGATCCACCGAAGGCCATACACAGACTACTTCTTGTCTACCTCCTGAGCTTTAAAATATGGGAAATTGTACTATCAAGATCGGTGATCAAAACTCCAAAGGGAGATTAACCGAAGTGCACTAAATGGACTCTATCGGATCTGCCGAATAATCCTTCAAATTTGGTATTTGTTAAGGAAAGTTTGGTGAGCTTAAGCTCTAGTTGGAGATTCACCGAACACGTTCAGTGACGTTAGTCATGATTGCCAAACGGGCCTGATATCAAAAGGCCAAGGGTCTTTTCAAATTCAAAATTCTGTATCCTTGAAATCAAAGAGCTTTTTCGATAACTTTCTCTTGCATTGTGCATTTTCAGTATTTATGAGCGTCGTGTGAGCATATTGAAGGTGCTAGGAGTGCATTTTCTTGGATTTTGTATCAACCCAACCCTAATTGCACGATTTCTTGATTATTTTCGGCTTTAAGGTTGGTGTTTTGATTTATTGTTGTTATTTTTGAGTTTAAAAAGCATATACTTTGTAGGCATGCGCCCTCTAACTATGTTTAAGTGCCTGATTTCATTGGGTAGCCTCATATTATTGAGATTGAATTGTGCCCTTATGATTTTAATTGTGAATTCCTATCAATTTGATGAATCGTTATTATGTTGATTGAATCATTGAATTGAATTGGCTAATTTGTTTGGTCTATGCCTTATTTGAGGCGAGTGAAGTGTGAGTAGATTAGTTTTGACCCAATTGCATGATTTTTCCCAATGATAGACAGGGTGACTACTTTCTTAAGGTCAATTAGTCCAATACTTAGTGATAAATGTGGGAAATCTGAGTACCCATGGGTAGAGAAGCATCTAGGTGGATTGTAATGTAGGGGGGGGGGGAAACTAGTATTTGTTGTGTGTGTTACTTTTTCTGTTAACATTTTACACAGGGCTGAAACTTCCTATTCGGTGAGCTTGTCTAATTTTGCCAAGAGAGTTAGGTGAATCACTGAGTAAGACCCAGCTCACCCTCTTTAGCTTGCACATTGCCTTGGGTAATGTTTCATTCGGCGGACTTATCTTAGTCCACCGAACCCACTTGGAAAGTCCTCTAGTGGGAGAGGATATCGCCCTTGTTGCCTGTTACTTTCCCTTTTACACTGTCAGTTTCGGTGGAGTTATCTTATCTTGCAGTAACCAACTCACTAAAAAGCCGAGTTGGCATTGACTTCACCTTTTATGCCTGATCCGTGAATAATTTGATAATGTCTTATTCAGTGATCTCATCGAAGCTCGTAGATCCTATTTGGCGCATTTCCCTCCCGTTAGGCAAGCCTCATGAATGTTTTTGGAACATTTTTTTATTCGCATTCAAATTCAACTAACCTTCACAAATCCATGGTTTGAATGTGTGCTTTACAGGTAATGGCAAGAACCAAAGGCAAACAAGTGGTCTCTTCTGACCTGGAGTTGGATAAAGAGCCCTCTGCTCCCCCTCCTCCACTGAAAAGACATCACAGAATAACAATAAATGAGCTTTAGAAGGCTTCCCAACGTTACCAAGCTACCCCTACACAATCATTGGCCCTGCTACCCTGGCACCTTAGACCAACACACATACTCCTTTTGTGGAGCAGGCAAGTATTCCCACATTTCCCTCTATTGATGGCTTATGGTTCTACATTTGTACAGCCTACTGCTACTGCTACTACTGTTGTGAGGCCTCCCCTTTTTTCTTTTTCCCATCACTCCTTCACCCATGCTTTGATATATCAAATGGGCAGCCTTGCCCGTCATCTGATAATAGAGCTGCCTGGGTTGAGAAGGACTTGCCCCAT
>JAJONR010013430.1:0-11821 GCA_029582245.1 Solanum etuberosum
AAATTTATTTTTTTACATTTCGAACATACATGGTTGCGTATATAGTCATAAATATGATGTCAAATAACATGATTTTCATATATGCATCATTTTAAATATAATTTTGAAAAGCATGGTCTCAAATATATATTTTCTTTCAGACATATACATTTCTGATCTTTCACTATAATCTTCCTTAATTGATATTTATGTATAATCGAAAGATTCATTATGGTCTCTCTCACACCTTGTAATATAGATATGCATTCACCTAATAATTTTGTTCCTACATATTCAATATCCTTCCTATACTGATCACATAGCTTTTCTACGCTTTATTTCTCATATGATGTAGATACAAGTGATCATTTTTAGGCACGTGGATTGAGAGTAGTTATTCATAATTTAGTAGTTGGTGAGCCATTCTTATTTGGGGACATGCTTTAGTTGTTTCTATTCTTATTTTAGATTTATTTTCTGGCTAGCTGGGGTCTTGTCCCGACAAATCGTTTTATTCAATTTAGAGGCTTTCAGACATTAGTACAATTGTAATAGACTTGTTCTTGAAATCTATTTCAGTTATGGCATTAGTTTACAACTTTCACTTCAATTTTCATATGAAATGTTTAGATATGTTATGACAAGAGTTAGCTTAGGATACTTGCTCTTTCAAGCATCGTGTCTTTGCTAGGATGTAGGCTTGAGTCGTGACAATACTCATATCGTTATAAAAGTGGCTCACATATACTTATTTATCTAACTGGATATTTTTTTTAAAATCACGTAGAGACATATATATGATCCTTTTCACACATATTTTTTTATTTCTTTGATCATCTTTATTTGACTTTTTCGTTCTTATTTTATTTATTTTTTCTTTAACCCTTAAGTGGAAAAATATGAGGATTTTTTTTTAAAAAAGCGTGAATGAAAAAGGATAAAAAAAAGTAAGAAAAAAGATTTTAAACTATATATTGTGATTTATTTTTGTATTTGTAAAATAAAATAAATGGGGGAATATATGCTAAAATTTACAAGAAAATTGTGAAAAAATAAATTTGACATCAAAGTAAATTCAAATTAGCTATTAAATCAAAGAAGCCAAAAGAAATATGCGTGAGAAGGATCAAATAAACTCAACATAGTGTTTTTTAAGATAAATTTTTTAAAAAATAATTAATTTAGAATTATTTTTTTCACTTCCGTCATAGGAAAAGGATAAATGTGAGTTATTTGTGTAACCATATAAGTATATATGAACCACTTTTATTACGAGGGGTAGATCAACTCTAAATGACAAAATTGAGGGATATTTCAGATCATTTTCCTTTGAAATAAATACAAAGTAATTAATGAACTCTTGAAAAGAGATTTTTGAAACTTCTAAATTTGTCTAGGCTTCGAAAGTGTATTAATTGTAGGGGTAAAATGAAAAAAAATCAATTAATTTTATCTTGATTAGTAAGTAAACAAATATTTGGGGCATGTATTTTTTAGGGGTGCTTATTGGACGAATAAAGCGTACAATTATATTTAATGATTTAGCTTATCGATATCGACTTTTAAATATACTAATTCGCTAGTCAATCAATAAGCAATCGGTTGGTTTAATATCAAATTAGTAATTATTAGGCAGTGTATTGACACAATCATTTCATGCTCCCTTATTTTGCTTTCACTTACCAGTATATTGACCTCCCATCAAACAAAATAATTTTTCTAGCTCTACTTAAGTTGTTATTATGTAATTATAAATCACAATGACAAACACATGAAAGTCTAATAAATATTTATTTAATAAATATACTTATGAAAAAAATTTAAATATAATAATTCTTAACGGCTAACGGTCTACTCAATAAGAAAATTAAGTAATCCTTCCCCGCACCTATAAACCGTTAACTATAAAATTTTAATTTTTTCACCAATCATTAATCCAAAAATCTAATATTATAATTAATAAATCATTTTTTGTAATTGACTTATTAATTACGATTTGATTTTGAGGAATTTCAATATTTTTAATAAGGTGATCGATTAATATGGGAAGGAGGGAGTAGTTTTGAAGTTGGAAAACATGAAGGGTGGGTAAGATTGGATAAATGTGTAGGCTAGTAGTTCCACTTGGCAACATAGGCTCCAGTCAGTCTGTTCCTTAATATTTCTTAATTAATTATGAAAAGTGATAATCATGCAAAAGAGGCATCTCATTTAATGTTTGCTTATAATAGTACCATACTTTGTGAAACCAAAGCTATTACTACTAATAACTTGCTGGCATCATCTCCATATTTGTACAAGCAGAAACAAATCCATAAAACTAAAATGTGGCTTTTCAAGAGAAAAGGGCCTTCTGGGTTTTCGTCTTCTTCCACTGCTGAGGAAGTTACACATGGAATTGATGGCTCTGGACTTACCGCCATTGTTACAGGTTCCACTCGATCTCCTTTTCATATTCTTCAAAATTGAAAATTATATATTTAATTGGGTATCGATTAGTATTAATTATTGTTGGGTGACATGCAATGGGTGTATGTATGTATTCCCCTTTGCCTTAAAACAATAAAAGGTGACGCCTTTTTCGAGTAAGCTACGATATTAACACGGCCGGAATCAGAATTTTCACAAGGGGTTTCAAATATAAAGAAGTAAACCCACAGAAATAAAAGGGTTCAATATTTACTAGCATGTATAAATAGGGTAATTTTTCACCGAAGTGGGTTTGGATGAACCATAGGCTCTTACTAGCTCCGGCCCAGGGTATGAAGTATGAACCAAGTAATTTCACCTAGAAAATCTGTGGGCTGCTCTGCTTTTGTTCTTTGTCCTAATCAATGGAAGCTTTGTCCTAATCAATGGAAGACATTGGCCCTGCCTAGACATGGCTAGAGAGAGTGTTAAAGCAAAAAGTCTCACATTAGTGGTTAATGAGATGGTGGACTCTTTAGAAGGCTTGGACAATCCTCCTCCCTTTGAGTTAGCTTTTAGGGTGTGAGTTAAGCTCATGACCTAATTTAACATGGTATCAGAGCAAGGTCCATCTCACCCAATGTTATGGGCCCCAAAAGATCAAAAATTGCCTACGCACTCTAAGCACTAGGAGTGAGGTAGAGCTTTAAAACAAAAAATCTCACATTGGTGGTTAATGATATGTGTGGACTGGCTTGGACAATCTTCCTCCCTTTGAGCTAGTTTTTGGGGTTTGCTCGACAATATTCAATTTTATTAGGTAGAGTGTGAGTGTGTGTGCCCTAGCCATCAAGGATAGGAGACTTAAGTTCAAATTCCAGTCGAGAAAAAAAAGAACACTAATTGATTTCATATTTGGTGAAGCCTTGGAGGGCAGAGTTACTCAGTGTGCAGGCACCACTATTATGTTACAAGTATAAACAAAAAATATGAAGAGAGTGGGTGGTAATCCTTTTCAACCTCATGTATTTATGGAGTTCTTGGAGTTAGATGAAAAATCCATCTAAAACTACTATGTACGCCTTCAATTTGGAATCTTTCAATCCTAGTAGTTATTATATGGGTTTCGTTAGACTTCAATAGACAGAATTGGTAATTCAATTTCACTCAGAATCTCCTGATGTACACTGAAAAATAATGAAATATTGAATTCCTTGACGTAGTGATCAGGCAAGTTTCCTGTACGAGACCTGGTTACCAATGCTTATTTGGACCAGCTAATGCAAAATCCTGTCGGCGCATGCATAGATTGAACTATTGCAGAGGCCGGATACAATCATATGCAATTGAAGCTATTGGTGTATTATACAGTGTCAAGAAAAAAAAAAATCCTGTATTGGTTAATTGATCTTTATTGTACATTCTTAAGTTAACACTTCCTCATTTTCCGTACTATGGCTGCTAGTGGTTTATGGTAAACAGCGCAATTGACATTACTACTGTAAGTACGTGTATACAGTTGAGCTTACACTTGAAATCTCTTAGGTACAGTGTGCTCAGTATCTTAATTTAGAGACATGAAATGTTAAGATCTAGCAGTATTTAGTTTGCTCATGAACATCCATTTGCAGGAGCATCAAGTGGTATTGGTTCTGAAACTAGCCGTGTTCTAGCTTTGCGTGGAGTTCATGTCATCATGGCTGTCCGGAATATGACTGCTGGAAAAAATGTTAGAGATGCAATAGTTACGGAAATCCCTGCTGCTAAAGTTGATACCATGGAGTTAGATCTTAGCTCATTGGCATCAGTGAAGAAATTTGCTTCAGACTTTAAATCATCAGGTCGCCCATTGAACCTTTTAATGTAAGTGATGAATAAGAGTGGTAGTCGCATGCCTGAAGTTGCATTTTTACTCCCTCCCTCGCTCTTTCAAATAGCTTTGTTCTTCTGCATGAATCTCTCCCCTCTTCATATATATCCAAGCATGTCAATTAACTTCATCTATTTCTTTCAAAGTAATAATGCAGGAATCATGGCAACTCCCTTTATGCTCTCAAAAGACAACATAGAGCTGCAATTTGCCACAAATCATCTAGGTAAGAACTGTTTGTTAATGCTTGTTTCTGCGCAGAGAAGAGAGCCTGTAATAGTTCCATCATCTTCTTTATTTTTATTTTTTATTCAGGCACCAGTTCACTTTATAAAATAAAGCATCTGATCCAAATTTACCGTCCTTCCTAATTTTACTGAAATGAAGATTCGGTTCTCGCTTAAAGGAGATCAATAGTTGATTCTCCATACTTTTGTCATCTTAAGTTTCAGTTATAAAATGCACATGTAAAAGAACATCTGAGACCTGGTTAGAGGACAATTCATGTCCCCTTTATCCCTACTTTGTCATCCAACTCTTCTACAGCGCACACTTGACAAATCTAATAAGACTGGTAGGAAGTTGTAGATAGATGATAGGTGGGCAATGTTTTCAAAAGTAAACTTTCAAGAGGGATATTCGTACTTCCTTTTAACTTATCTTATCCATAACTATTCTTCTTTCTTGCATTTGCAGGTCATTTTCTTTTGACAAATTTGTTGTTGGAGAAGATGAAGGAGACAGCACGTAAAACCAAGAGAGAGGGAAGAATTGTGAATGTTTCATCAGAGGCTCATCGATTTGCATATAGAGAAGGAATTCGATTTGACAAAATTAATGACCCCAAAAGGTAATCTTGTTAGATTTTGGTGCCGTACTAAATTTTCTTGATTGTAAGAGAAGCCTTGCTCAAATTCATCACTTGCTCGATGGCTTCAGTGATCACCCTGGAATTTTCGCAATCTAATAGTTCCATGAGAGTGTACAATATACTCCCTTCATTCACTTTTACTTGTCCACCTTGGACTTTGCTCGCCCTTTAAGAAACAATGATTAATATGAGTATTTTACCACAATATCCATATTAATTGACGTATAGTCTTAAGTCTTGGAAATTGATTTGGGGAATAAGTAATTAATGTTGAGGGTAAAACACAAAAAAGTAATTGTCTTTTCATGATATGTTAAAAGTAAATAGAAGTGGAAATCTATTTTTGGAATACTGGACAAGTAAAAGTGACCGGAGGAAGTATTTAATATAGATTTCTAATGTTATCATACCAAGATCACTTGCAATTCATCACAAGTTCTTGGTTGACAATCTCTCTTGTTAATTATGGTGCCCTAAATTCTCGACCAACACCTTGGATTCCCTTCATGAGATGTTTATATTTATTGTTTTCACTTGGAGAGTACTGGGTGATACTCTATCTGATATTAAACACCAATATGAATCATTTTAGATTATCCCTAATATGCAATCACTATATTTAACTGATCACTTGTCTTATTGGTTTCCTTCAAGCTTAATGGTTATTCCGTACTACCCTTGAACTAATTAAAGATGACAAGCTTTTTGTGCTCAAGATTGACGATTCTTTGCTGTTTTTCACTTCAAGCTGCATAACTGATATTTTTCCATGATAAAAAATAGTTGTCCCCTGGATATTGATTTTTCAATTTCTGTGTTGTTTGTTATCTTATGTGCAGCTACAACAGCTACGGTGCATATGGCCAATCAAAGCTGGCCAACATACTGCATGTGAATGAGCTTACAAGACGCTTAAAGGTGGATTTTCGAAAAAAAGAATCTTGCATACTGATTTTCATTCTGATGTCGTAGTGGTTCTTGTGTAGTCATGATTGTCTCCATTCCTAGAGGCAAACACATATATTTCTTGGGTGTTGATTTGGATATTCCTTTTGGCACATCAAGAAGTTCTTGGTTTGCAGTCTCTGACTTCTGTAGCTCTGTCACAGCTTTGGACAAGGGCTCCATGCCATTCAATAGAACTCTAAATTTTTTAGTGATCTTTATTTCAAACAGGAAGATGGAGTAGAAATAACTGCAAACTCACTTCATCCTGGAACGATCACAACCAATCTTTTCCGTCATATGGGTATTTTTGATGGTTAGTAAGATTCTCTTCTCTTCCTTTTTCTATTTAGTAGCCGGTGTCTGATTAATATGAATGGTTTGTACAGTAAGTTCACTACTTTATGTCTGGAAGAAAGCCTTTAGTGCTCTCACTAATACTAATATATGGCATAATGAGCAGAAGCATTTCCATTTGTAGATTTGTGGTGTGTCATGCCTTTCTTCTTTCTTTCCTTTTTTTTTTGGGTTTCTCTGTTTTTATTTTTTCCTTAAGGTGGGTTGGAGAGGGAGGGAGATCGTTAAGAACTTGACCGCTAATCTGGAGGAGGAGAGGGGGTTGGAATTGAACCCTCACATTAAGCAGTTTTGGTCCATCCGTTAACAAACTCTGACTGTTAGATTTAACGGAAATTGTGAAAAGAAATGATTTAACCAGAAACACCAAGTCTTGTCAAATCCCAGAAACAACAACACCAAAAACTAGAGCAAACACCAGAAATAGAAAAAAGAAGCAGAAACTGCACCAGGAAAATCGGCACCATACTTCAGAAATAGACCAAAAATAGCTGAAACTGCAAAAATGACACTTCCAAATGTGAGTTCATGGTAATCCTTTTTTTTTTTCACAGTTAAATTTAACGACCAGAGTTTGTTAAATATTTGACGTAGACCAAACATGCTCACTTTTGATTGACTTAGACGACATAAACTGCTCCAGGAGTACATTTAAGGGACCATTATTTTGGACCCGCCCAAAACATAAGAGGACTATCATTTTCTCCTATATAGAGTTCTAAGCCCACAAGTCGTTGTAGAATATTTATGTGTAATGTTTGTTTCACATGCTAAGAGAAGCGAACATGAAATATTCCTTTCTGCTCATTACAGGTCTGGTCGGCACTCTTGGGAAACTTCTGCTTAAAAATGTTCAACAGGTATGTTCTGCATCGAAGCATTTAAAGGCATACACTGTACCAGTTCTTTCTATCAGAAGGTTTTATCTTAGGATTATTAATGATCTAATGATCTTCTCGTGAATCAGTTAGAGAAAAATCAATCTTCTAGGAATTATTATAATGTGAATCAGAGGATGATTTGCCAATACAGATTAACTTGTCGATACACATGACCTTTGCTCAGATGAAGAAAACGATTTCACTGAAATAGAAACAACTATGATGCCATTGTAAGTTGAAACTGATGAGTACTTTTAACATTCCCTTTTCCTCTTCTTTAGGGAGCATCAACCACCTGTTATGTTGCATTGAATCCACAAGTGAAAGGGGTGAGTGGTGAATATTTTTCGGACAACAATTTGGCGAAGACGACAGCGATGGCTAAAGATATGGATTTAGCTAAGAGGCTCTGGGATTTTAGTATGGATCTGGTGAAGTAAATGTTTACAAAGAAAACGGTAAAGTAACTCTGTATCTTGTTGTAATTTGTGATATTGCATAAAGAGTTAAGAGATGAATAAAGTGACGTGTTCTTAATATTATCAAATGTTCAGCTTGATTTTTTCTTGTTAACAAAAGTGACATAGACCCATAACCACTTGCTACTTGTTTATTGTCACTATCTAAATAATTTAATCACGTAAAGACTTAATTATTTATTCAAATCAAATAATCACCCACTATATATTCTTAGAGTTGTTAATAAAATTATTGATATAATGATAACATGACCATCCAATTGCAGTAGGTAAACGGGTTCCACATTATTGTCTATCCAGGAGTAATAATAGATTCCAGTGGCCGATCCAGGAATTTGACGAATGGTTTGTATATTTTAATTTTGCATAAGAGTATGCAAAATTAAAATATACTTTCATAATAGCTAACATTCAAGGGTGTGTTTGGTATGAAGGAAAATGTTTTTTCATGAAAATTATTTCCTAGAAAATATTTTAACCAATCAATACTAAGCATAAGAAAGTTGACAAACATTTTCTAGAAAATATTTTTCTCCATGCCAAACGGCAAACACAATCACCTTTGTATATCACATAATTTTCCAACAAAGAGTGTGCACTAGGCCACCCTTCTCATTTTCCGGCAAAGAATGTGCACCAGGACACTTTTTGCCTAAGTTGCTCTGCCCATTCATTATAACAAAAACTATATAACAAGACATACTTTACTATCATATATACATATTTTACCTCTGGTTTAAAAAAATAACACATAATACCACTTTTTAATAATTATACCATATATTTTAAAAAGTTAAATCAGATACATAAATTCCTTAAATAAGTATTGAATAATTATCTTAAAATCTAATCTCCTTAATTAATGAGATATTAACAATTCAAATCTTACTTTCTCTCACATCAAACCAGTTCTCCATGTCAACCCTATATCTGCCCCCCTCCCACCCATCCCTCACGTTCTCCATCACCTCTACCATATTCTCTCTTCCTTTATCCTCAATCTTCTATCCCAAGTTCATCTCCCATTCTCTTTCTTTCTTCCTTCTTCCTCGCAGATCTTCTTCACTAAACCATCAAAAACTGAATTGAAAACGGAGCAATACAATTTGATTGTTGAGCAATACAATCTTTCTTGGGTATTTATTTGTACAAATTTTGATTTCCTTTTTCTTTGTTTGAGAAGTAAAAATAGTATTCCCTCCGTCCATTATAAAACTGTTTGATTGACAGATTCAGGGAACCTCAGCCGGTGGTGGTGTTTCATCATCGGAAAAATGGGAATGGGTATCTCAACAACTACGATTAACGGAAACAAGTTGTTAGAATAGAGAAAAAAAAAGTTGCAAGACAAGATCCAGAGTCATATCAGCGTTGGATTCCAGTTCTGGACTTGGTGAATTTACAATGGATCTTTAGAGATACAATGTTTGTTAAACGTATCTAAATGTTCTATGTATCTGCACTTCAACTATATATCTCCCATTTTCTATATATTCTTATTCTATATATTTGTTTATTTATTAAATGTATATATATTTTGGATTAAATATATATGAGTTGTTTTCTATCATATATCTGAGCATGTTATTCTATGTATCTGAGATCTTTTTGTCATGATCTAGTGTGTTTTCTTTAGTGTATCTGAGACAATTCTGTCATGTATCTGAGACAGTTATGTCATGTATCTGGTCATACTTCAATGAGATCGTTGTAGATCACATTTTTATGAAATTACGACAATCACAAAATCATTGTTGGCGCAGTTAGTGATAATAAAGACCTACCAAAGCCAAAATGCACATTTATCAAATCAAATTCCATTGAAAAGAATAATATCGAATAATTAGATACATACTTCAGATACATAACAAGTTTCAAATACATGTTATATATCAGATATATGTATGAAATTAGGTGCATGAATCAAATACATAGTATGAGATACACATTGTTCTCTAAACATGAAAATTGAAAAAAAAATCTCAAAATTCAAAAAAAACAATTCGAATTTCTAGAAAAAGTTTTTCACTGTTGCTGTTGGAAAATAAATGAAAAAATTGTTAGAGTAATTATACTCAAAAATTGTTAAAAGAGTAATTTCCTACTTAAATTAAGCATTTGTGATTCTGTAAATCCATTTGAATTACTAATTAATCATCAATTACTCCTTTAATTAAGAAAATAAGTTGCACCCTTTTAATTCAAATTAATAAATCATGTATTTTAAAACTGACAAATATATATATCTGACAAAGATTGATACATATATCCAAAAACCAAAATATAGTATAAGAAATAATATTTCGAACTATCATGAATCCTAGTAATTATGACATAAATTAATAAATCTTCATCATAATTATATATAAAATTAGTGCCATGCGTGTTTCATGAGAATCCCAGGGAAATAAAAACTTAAATAGCCTGCCACCTAAAATGCTTTATTTATTTATGAGAATTGAGGGCAATCATCAATCAATCAATATATATATATAAAGGAGGATCTTCAGGCCGCTGATGTGGTATGCCTTAATGATCAGAAAAAGTATTTATCTATTTTTTAAAAAGAATTTAGGGTCTTTTTTCTATATTTTACCCAATGATATTATGTGTGTATATATATATATATGTATATTGCTATTAATTAGTTACTTAATGAGCATTTACACCTCCCTAAAATTAAGGAATTTCAAAAGGCTACCATTTTGCCTCAACGTAAAAATCTATTTTTTAAATATTTATTTTCCTTATGTCCTTTCTCTACCTATTTTTTTTTTAGTTTTTATTATTTATTTTTTTTAGTTTTTTATTTTATTATTATTATACCTTCTATTTCTATTATTTTTTTAATATAAAAATATTCTATTTATCTCTTCTCCTTATTAACATAAATGTGTTCTTTCTATGCCTTCTATTTCTATTATTTTTTAAAAATAAAATATTTTATTTATCCCTCTCCTTATTAACATAAATGTGTTCTTTCTTCCATTATTTTTCATATCAATCAATCTCATTTAATTTATTGCCATTAAAATTGCAGAACTTTAAAGACATTTTCTTTTTTAATATCTTCATTAATACTATTAATTCCTACGACCATTCCTTTTTCTTCTGCTGTATTCCTTTTATTTATAAAAAAAAAAAACACTTCTTCAATTTTAAATCTTAAATTATGACAAATTTCAATCACTTTTATTTTCTATTAAATGAGTTTTACCAATTAAGCGTTATAATTTTAAATCAGTTACAAAATCTTTTTACCTTCCCTTCATTTTTATATTTTCATAAAATTCTCATTTCTGTCAGAATCTCATTTACATGTTTATTATTTTTAATTATTCTTGATTTTTTTTTAGTTGTAGGAGCTTGGATTTTCGTGTGACAAGAATGCAGAGGAATGTTGTGCTAAATTTTTCCAAGAACGTTAAGGTTCGAAGGTGTATTTGTAATCTTTTTTTCTTTTGTTATTATATTATTTATGCTCTTTTTTTTTTTTCTTGATTTATTGTTATTTTAACTTTGAGTTGTAGGAGCTTGGATTTTCGTGTGACAAGAATGAAGAGGAATGTTGTGCTAATTTTTTTCAAGAAAGTTAAGGTCCGAAGGTGTATTTGTAATCTTTTTTTCTTTTGTTATTATATTATTTATGTTGATTTCTTCTTCTTTCTTTTTCTTGATTTGTTGATATTTTAACCATTTGAAAACTTATGTATTTTATTAGGACATTTCAATATGAATGAAGAATTTAGAACACTTGGAAACATTAAAAAAGTATCTAATTTTATTTCTCGAACTGAGACGCATATTCTAATGAACTTTCACTATTTGAAAAGTAAGAATATAATTATTGTTCTTCTCGATTTCTCACGTAAAAATACTAACTTTATCATCCAAAATATGAAAATGATAGTTACTCACAGCTCTAGAAGCATCTACATTCTTTAATAATAGTGCTTACAAATTACTACTAACAACATACTCTTTTTTTATAAATGTACCTCATGTGAATCATAAATAAAATATAGACATA
>JAJONR010013431.1:0-13291 GCA_029582245.1 Solanum etuberosum
CAAGAAGGAAAGTAAAGCATGGATATCAATAAAATAATCTCCTCATCGCACATAATAAAAAATTTCAAGTTTCACTATCATCCCCAAAGGGTATCGAGAAAATTTATCATGATGTCAACACTTATTACTCTTTCGTTCATAAGATAAATGAAACAATGTAAACAAAAACAACTAAAGAACTTACGCTCACAAAAACTCAAAGATCACAAAAAACAGTGCGAATTTAAACAAAACAAAAGTTGATACGTACCGTTTGGCTTTGAGCTCGTAAATTGATAAATATGGAGTGGCGGCCTGGAGAGAAATGGAGTTAGGGTTCAGATTTACGAAAATAAGTGTCGCTGTGGAATTAGCAAAGACGTTCAAAAATTTGGATTCAATCATATTTTTCCTTATTTATTTATTTATAATAAGGTTGGTGTGGTAGATAAATACAATGATTTTCCAATACTAGATAAGTATATAAGATCAATATATGTTATTTTCTTTATTTCAATTTATGTGATATATATGGAATTTGCATTTTTTTTATTTAGTTTTATGATAGTTGTTACATAATTTTCCAATATTACATATTATTTCTCTTGTCTCAATTTACGCAACACCGATAGAATTTTGAGAGTAAAAACAATTTTTTAAAAAGTGTTTATTATTGTAGTTATGATACTTCTTGAGTAATTTCAGATGATGTATAGTACTCCTCCTGTCTCAATTTACATGGTACTGATAGAATTTTGAGAGTCAATCAAAACTTTTATAAATATTTTAAATTATTTATTATTATAATTTATAGTACTTTAAAAGTAATTTTCAAATATACCACTAAATATTGATAATGCCATGTTTATAAGTTGGAAATAGATAAAATGTGAAATGAATAGCAATAGCTAGTGCCTAGTGGGATCCTTATTAAGAAAATAACTTGAAAATCAAACATTTAAGCATATGTAATAGATGTAGCCTAGACCAAATCAATCAAAATAAATTAAGACGGCACAGAGAGAAGAACTCATAACAAATAAAACTTTAACCACAACAAATGTCTTAAGACAAAAGTTAAATCATTGAGATTATGGTAAATTACCTCCATGGGTACAACGACCCACACAAGTTTGTTTTCGATACTAGTTTTAAAGTTTGCACGTATATCTTATCTCAATAAATATATAATTTAAGAAAATAAAATAAATATTATTGAATGATATATTTGAGTGATTAATTAAAATTGAAAAAAAAGTGTGAGTTTTTTTAGATTAATGAATATTGAAATAATCCTATTCAACTACCTCAATAAAGAAAAGAGAAAATCTTAATTACCACACATATGTGCCATTTGATGCCTCGTTGTACTTCAATCAATTTAACATATTTGTACTTCATGGTATTTTTCATGCTTTTGATATAGTGTATTTTTTTCAAGAAAATTAAAATATTTTATCAACAACAGGTTTTTTTTTTTTTTGGTTAAAACAATAGGTTTCATCTCTGTGAATCCCCTTTCTATCTATAAGATATTGTACCTTTTTTTAGTAAATAAATGTATTCGACAATATCTTAAGATGTTTGAATAAAATATGTTTTCAACAATGAAGTGTCTAAATTCCATTACAATAAAGATTTGTATTACAAATAAAATTAACTCATTCTTTGTCGACAAATATTGTATTTTGTATCTTTATATATTTTTACAAATCTACAAAGAATAAGTATTGGATCATTTTATTATATGATTCAAGAGAAGGATTTCGGGTCACCCTTACATAAGAGAGAAAATTATTCTTGTAAATAAACACCTATATTTCTGAAAGCCAATCTCGTAAATAACTATTATACCTTGTTATAGTTTGTCCAATTATTATTTGTGACTATTATTTATTATTAATATATATAATATGATACATTGTATTCGTGAGTTCAATGGAACTGTATATGAAATAATTAATATTTGATTGGACTTTAACACTTACCAACAAGACTTTTCTACGTATTAAAAGAAAAATCAAATTGTTGAAAAATGTCTCCAACGACCAGAAGAAGTCAATTTTATTTTTATTCATATATTTAAATTTAATTTAATTAGTTTGGTCAAGACCATACGAAGCTTCCTGGAATAAAAGGTGGAATTTGGTGTCCAAACATTATTTTTATTAACATAAACTTAACTTTCTTTCTCATACTGTATCATATTTTTCTTCCTTATTAAGTTGTTGGTTTCAATAAATATAACTTCCTCGTACTCGTAATTTAGGTTGGAAATAAATTACGAATTTTTTAACTGTCACGCAAAATAATAACCAATTGATATACAGTATACATATAATATACATAAAATTTGACTTGTGAATGTATATATTTTTTGCCCACTGTTAAAAGTCGGTCTATGGTTAATGGACAAAGATTAGCCCAGAATCCAACAAACTATCTCTTTTTACGGCCCATGAATCTGGTCAGTGGGCCTATATGAACTAAAGTTGGTTACATTCTGGGATAAATTAGCTAACTAGTAAAAATTCCTAACATAATTATTAAAAATATCTACATTTTAAAATAATTATTAAAAATATCAATATGTCAATATTTTAGCAAATAAAGTGTATCCTAATATAATTCATCTACCTTCGTTTTAGGAAAAACTACCTAACTACACATACATACATCCATACCATACATACTAAATTTACCTCTACTTTTAAACAATTACATATATTACCACTTTTAATATTTTATACCATATATTTTAAAAGATACAATTAGATAAACAAATCCCTTAAAATTAGGATTGATTAATTATCTTTACATTTAAACACCAAAATTTAATGGTCCAACTGCAATTAATAATTTTTCGCTCTCATCAATTGTTTTCCTCTACCAATCCTCTACTCCAACAATATCTCTAATCCCTCACGTCCTCCACCATTTCTCTCCCCTCATTCATTCTCTTAATATCAAAACTAATTCTTGCTCATCTTCCGGCGAAACTATTAAGTAAAAGAGACTAAACTTTTTCTCTCTTATCCCGACGAAACTATGGTGGTGTTAAGTCTCCAAAAGGGAAATACCCGGCTACTGTCGAAGGTTAACAGGGTATTATACATTCTAAACCTTCCGTTCAACATCATGAGCAAGGAGATTTACTATAGCTTCGACAAGTACAGTGCTATAAGGCAGATTCGTATTGACACAACTAAGAATACACGTGGAACTGCTTTCGTCGTCTATGATGATATATATATGATGCAAAAATCATCGTCGATCAACTCTTCGTCTTCAATATCGCTAATCGATACTTGATACATGTTTTTGAATATATGTATTTCCTTACGATGTATTCGAGATACATATTTTTGAATATAACATATTAAATTGATATTTGATACATCAAATTAATACTAGATACATATTTCTCTAAAGTTCGTATTTCTCTAAAGTTCGATTGTATAAACTTTTACAAATTAGGTTGCGAGATACATGCTCGAGATACATGTATCATTAATGGCGAGATACATGTATCCAACAATTTTTAAAGTTGAGATAGATATTGATACACGTATCTGAGATAGAGTTCATATTTCTCAAAATTTAAATTGTATAAACTTTTATAAATTAGGCTGCGAGATACATGCTCGAGATACATGTATCATTGATGGCGAGATGCATCATCCACCTTTTAGAAGTTGGCGAAGGATTCAGACGTACAATTATAAGGAAATACCTCAACAATACTATGATTGACCATTTGAATATTTTTTTGAAACTTTCAGATACAAAGGAATGAACCGATAAAGAAGATGAAGAGTACAATAACATAATTAATTGGGTTTATGATTTCGTTATTATAGGAAAACTTGTCAGAGTTGATATTCAAGGATCCTGTAAATTTGTTGGGTTGTTAATTAGTCAGCAATTAATCCTTTAATTAAGGAAATAATCTACACCCCCTTTAATTCAAATTAATAAATTGTGTATTTCGGATTTAAAATTTGTTGGATACATGTATCTCGCCATTAATGATACATGTATCTCGAGGCCAAAATATGGTATAAAAAGTAATATTAGAAACTATCGGGAATTCTAGTATTTCGGATCTAAAGTAGTGGGATTTATGTAAGATGCCCTTCCTTTTATTCCTCAAATTGGGCCCACTTTTTTACTCAATTACGGTGAAAGAAAAAAAAAAGACTCCATTACCCACTTTTCTTTCTTTAAATTTTTTACCCAAATTCGAATTCTATCCTTTCTCTTTCTCTCTCATGATTTCTTTCATTTTTCCATATCCTCAAGTAACTTAAATCTTGCCTTTTAAAAATCAAATTCCTCCATTTTTCTAAGAAATCTCAGAAATCATTCAAAAGATTTTCAACATTTATTGAGAAGTGAATTCGACTGATTTGCGATTGTTTCCATTAAGGAAGAAAATTTTGAAATAATCGATTGGGATTTCAAAGTGAATTCGACTAATTTCGTTGAACTTCGAGATTGTTGGTGAAATATAAAAACGATCAGGTATTCATTAACTACTGATTCTTTAATTTGCTTAGAAGTGACTCGAAAATGGCTATTGAAAAAAGTTATTCAGAAATGGATCTGGATTGTATTTTATATGTTGGATCTTCACCTGAATATCTTCATAAGTTACTATCCGAATATTGAATTTAAAGGTTAGACGGTCACTGAGGTATTCAATTTGGGAGTTTCGGGTCAATATCTCATCCAAGACACTTTGTTGGACGGCATCAACAATTCTAGTTATCTCTTCAATGAATTGAATTGTTTTTGGATTTTTTTCACATGCAGAAGAACCAAAAAGAGACGAAAGTACAGAATCACCGGTCATATTTCAAAGTAAAAAAAATATATTTTTTAATCTGTAATCTGCTTGGGATACAAACAATGAATGATTGAATTGTTTTGATTTTATTTTATATTGGATGCTTGGAATACAAAATAATTTGAAATCCTATTTAGTAGATGTTCTATAAATTAGACATTGAATATAATATATTTTGGAATACATAACAGATAAGAAATACATTTTTTGTTATGAAATATAATTTTTTTTTGAAATACAAATTTTGATTGTTACTATGATTTTTTTTAATTTGTATGTTTGATGACTAGAATACAAATATTGTTGGAATTTTAAGAAAAAATATACGTTTTTTGAAAAATATACAAACCAATGTTGTATCCTTTCCAAATGGACATGAGTTTACATAAGTATATGGATACAAATATGCTTCTTAAATAACTACAAATCCAATTGGTATACCTATTAGAATGAATACAAACTAATAAAGAAATACAAATGACAAACTCAAACATGAAAACCATATGAATACAAATTCACAAATCAAACATATTGGAATGAATACAACCAATTACTTTTGAAATTGTAACTGATGAGATTTTTAAGTGATATATTCCTTTTAAAAAAATATTCTCTCCCATGATTTTCTCCTTTCTGTTATTAAATAATTGTATTCTTTCAAATCAAACAAATAAAAAATATATAAATCAGAAGAATAACAAACTAAAATATTGACATTTTTAATAAATATTAAAAATATTGATAAGAGGTCCCATTAAATGCTAAAATATTGACATTTTGAAATTTTTTCCTATATTCTAAAGAAGAATTTCATATGCAACTAACATTTTGTTGTTACTAGGTTTCCTTAGCTATAATTCCTTTATTTACAATTTGTATCTACAATTTGAGTTTGTTATATAATGTATCAATTATATTTTTCGACGAATATGATTAAAAAATACAAATATAAAATAACTTATTTGAGCAAATCACTCGATGAAATCTTTTCCAATACGATAATTCAGCTTAAATCTCATTTTAAAGTATCAAAATCTTTTAGTGATCTTTTAAAATATGATAATTGAGCTAAAATCACTCTCTAAAATATTTAAATATTCTAGAATACAAGGTTGAAGGTAGCAATGCGCATCTGAAAATACAAAACGAAATGAGTCAAGGCACTATCAACATGCATATAAATACACATCAGATATGTATTTATTCGAATAAATTTCTCATTTTCAATGATACAAGTAGGAATGATAACTTTCAATAATACAAATTGTACCTTCCAGTGATACAAATTCTTGTTAGTGATACAAATACAATTGCTAATTTTGAAAATATAAATACAATTACACGTAGGTCAGACGAATACAAATACAATATTAAAATGATTTTGATGATAACTTTTCAAAATACGAATCGTAACTTTTTAAAGATACAAATACAAATGCTAACTTTCAATGACAAGTATTCTTGTCAATGATATGAATACAACTATTGACTTTCAAAATACAAATACAATCACACCTGAAAAATATGAATAGAAACACACATGATATCATATGAATACAACTACAACATTGAAATGGTTATAATGATAACTTTTCAAAATACAAATGACTTTTTTAAAAAAAGATACAAATACCAATACAAACTTTTATTGATACTAGTTTGTCTTTTATACTAGTTTCAAAGCTCGCTTGTATACTTGAATATATATAATTCTAAAAATTATATAAATATTATTAAAAAATATGTTTGAAGGATAGAGACTAGATAAAATATGCATATTTGTGAAGATGCGAACTACCTGCATTTGATCAAATTATTGAAGAAATAACAAGATTTTTCGTTGTTTCCTTTCAAAAGATCGAAAAATAAGAAAATGATTAATATATTCAAGATAATTACATAATTATAAAAACTAAATAATTCATGCTTATAAAAAGGTGTCAAATATAAAGTCTAAAGGCATTAAAGGGAAATCAATAATTAAGCATTTTTTCATTTTCGTTAAGTATAATGTATTTAGAGGCAGCAAAATCAATCCATGAAATCATAATTCGTCCTCATCATTAGTTCAGTTATTTTTAGAATGTGTGAGTGGATAGAACCTAATGCTTGATGGAGGTTATAGAAAAACTAATTAATTCACTTTTCCAATGTGGATTAGAGAGTTTCTTTTAATATATAATTGTAGCGTGGGATCAACTTATGCATCTCCACTAAATTTACTATTTCCCACCAATACAAGTACTAGATAACTATATCAACACAATGACTTAAATACTAAGACAGATCACCGGATAAACATGTTTATCTGTCTTTCATGTAACATCAAACACATTCTTCTTCTAACAAAATATCTATATTGTACAAAGAGGATACCAAATGAAAATCTTACAGAGATTTAGGTGCAATCTCAGAGACCAACTTTGAAGAATTCATGTTGTGATCAACTTCCATTCATAGTACCCTATCCTCAGGGTAATTCAACTGAAACAACTCAGCAGATCCTAAGATTTTCTCAGCAATACATTACACTCAAAAATAAGATATTCATCATCAAACATAACAAGAATCATAACATCACAATACTTTCTATGTGTTTAGCAGTAACACAAAAACATCATTACATTTTCATAATAGCTAAATTTTCAAATTCAGAATATCGAGAATAGTCTAAATTTAGCTATTTGTAACAAACAGTAGCTCGAACACATGTGTATCAAAATTAACTCAAATTGTCGACAAGTCCACTACCAGCCTTCCCCAACCGTTAGGTCCAGCTACAAACTCTAATCAAGGATATCAAGCAAACCTTTCATCAATTGTTTATTTAAACACTTGAAAGTTGACTCACTTATCTCTATTATCAATATAATTTTTTGTAAGAGAAAAGAATCACATTTGCATATAATATTCAAAATTGAGCAATTTTCTTAGTAGACTTTTCTAATATTACCCCAGCCGTTAGATAAAAAAGTCTCGTGCTTACCTTGACCCCTAACAAAGGTCCAATCCAGAGACAACTTTAAGCCATATGCAAAAGGTGAAGTCAACATCCTTGGCCTTATGTGATATAATACCAAATTCCTCCTCCCATACGTTCGTATTCACAATTCATATTTTTAAGCCCTAAAAGAAGACGATCAAGTATCAAATTGCACGACATAATTTGCTTTAATAACAAAAAAGGATGAGGTAATTAAGATTACTTACATTCTCATTATTGAATTTGTCGATAGTCATAAGGAACAACTCAATACATATCGATTCGTAATAGTCACTCCGTCGTGGAACAACTATTGGTGTGATATGGATGAAGTGGAGGTTTACCTCTAGAGCCTTGTATGATAAAAAGGTTTTATCAAAACTCGAAAGTAAGTTCAATGGAGTGGTGGTTAGACTAACATTGTTGTATGAACGGAGTGTTGGTCAGTCGAAATCTCCTGTGTCTAGAAGATGCATGTTGTGGAGCTGAAGATGCTAAGGTGAATATGTAGTCATCCTAGGAGCGATAGGATTAGAATTGATATCAGAGATAAGGTGGGAGTGACCTCTGTAGTGATCAGGATAAGGGAAGCGAGACTAAGATTTTTTGACATGTAAAAAGGAGATATGTAGACGCTCTAGTGAGGAGGTATGATGGGTTGGTTATGAGGGTATGAAGAGAGACACAGGTAGCTAGAAATAACAAGTATTGGGTAGAGGTGATAAGATAGTATATGCGCAGCTTCTGGTTACCAATCGAGGACATGACCTTAGATAGAAGGGTCTAGAGGACACATATTGAGATAAAATGTTAGTAGATAGTGTAGTATTGTCTTGTTTAGGGTGATGAGTATTTTTCATGATACTAGTTGTATTTTTGTAGTTCACGTTTTTATTTTTTTATCATTATTTATTATTATTTTTAATAATCTATCCTAGTATTTGTTCATTGTGTTTCGTTTATCACATTATTTTATTGTTATTTTTGACTAATTTCTGGTAGATTTCACATTGTTTCCTTGTTACTTGTTATATTCTCTTTGATGTCTCCTTTTTCTTTGTACCTGAATTTGTTACATTTGAGCCTAGGGTCTATCAAAAACACATTCATACCTTTACGAGGTAGTGATAAGGTCTGCCTATATTCTACCCTTCCTAGACTTCACTCGTGAAATTTCACTTGATATGTTGTTGTTGTTTGCTTGACAAGTTAGAAAGTAATTTCATGCTTTAATGCTATCAACTCTAGATTTTCCAGATGAAAGGAAATATAAATCTTTTAAACCTTCATTATACAAAGCTTCGACTAATTCAGATTCACGATATACAAGGCCAATTAAAAGGGAATTAAAACGTCTCATATCAAGAAGAGACTGTGCATGCACTGATTCTTTTGTTACTTTCCCTCTTGGTATTAGACTTTATATTCCAAGGCTTAGTCATTGAGGGAGTCATGGAGAAATGACTTGTTTCTTTACAAATCAGTAATCGTTTCGTAATTATCTAAATTGAAATACAATTATAAACCTCATTTTTATTTATTTACGAGATATAAAAATAACAAGGATTTGATAGTACGTACATTCATATTCCAACAATTTCATATATTGTGGAGAATATTTATTGAGACCATATGAACTACAATAGTATTTCCTCTACTCCATATTAACTGAATTTGTGAGGGCATGCACACATATTAAGGAAAACATTCAAGGATATCATTTAAATCATAATTTCCACTTCTTTGTGAAATCATAAATATAACTTTGTAAATAGTATAATTTATCTTCTAGAAAATATAAAACTTCAACAAATGAAAGAGAAAATATGAAAACATCCATCTTTAACTTTAAACAATTTAATTATCGATTCGGTAGAAAATTCTTTTTCCGTCCAAATCCCCATCCTAGTATCCCTTCTCCAACCGGAAACCACCGGACCATATGGAATCGGGTCAGACTGGTACTGATACCGGTAGCTACAGACGCCGCTGTCAGCCTTACAGAGGAGTGTGCATTGCATATTTAAAGCAAACAATATTATTGCCGATATAACACACAAATGTATCTTTATGGGTACCTTTGTTTTTATACTTATGCACAATTGGAACGTGATCTACAAGTTGTTGAATAGACAGTTCAACCAGTGATTTTTACATCTCTTTGGCATATATAGCCCACATTGCTCTATATCTATATAAAAGTTTATAGAAATTCATCTCTATAATTTTATATTAGAAATTATACATGGAATAATCACAAATATAAATATACTTACTCACATCGTCTTGATCTCGGGCATAAGGATATGTTATATTAGAACCTCTCAAAATAGTTAACGAACAAATATCGCTATTTAATATATATATATTATTTTAAAAAGCGAAGCACTATGTTTTGTACTACTTCATTTTTTAGTATGAAGATTTGAGTAATTGAATTTAAAATTCTAAAATATTTTTAATAAAAGATAGATAAGCTTGCTTGGTTTTTCTAAACATAAATTTTGAGAATTTTTTTCTAAAATCTCAATATTATTTTAGGTAAAGAAAATCTACACATTAAAAAAGTTGAATTGAACTTGCAAGAGAGTTTTTTATTTTGCCAAAACAAAGTTACAATTGATGTCTGTATGACTCAAACCCACCTCCCAATCCTTATGTAGATTCTTTTAGCATGAATATATCGGAGTTAGAATTTTTACTATGGGGTGTCAATGATTGTAGTAAAATAACAATTATGAGGTGATAGTATAAGCTTGAACAATCGACCTTATGGAATTTTTACAATTCTTAATTACTATACTAAGCTTTCAACTTGTGCATGTTAATACTTATATACGTATTTATTGAACCAAAATTTGACATTTATGTACAATGTAATTTTCTGACGAAAAAATATGGCTTAACACCCATTGGGCAAGGGTGGATCCGTTCATGTCCAAACCTCATATTACATTGTAGCTTCACCCTGCTAGAAAAATGGCACGCCACGAGCCTACACCCTGGGCGGGACTGGAACTCGAGAACCATTGCTGGCTCCAAGCGAACCCTTGGCCTGGCTTAACTCATAGTGGAAGACTTAAATAACAAGAAAATAGTCTCAAAAGATAAACTCATGAAATAACTTAGAATGTCTTAAAAGAAACATTCAACTAGCCAAGATGGCAACTCAAGTCTCAACATAAACCAATAATAAGATAAAGATAAATGAACTAACTAACTGTCTATGAAGTCTCTAACAACTGAGATGGACGTCGGTACAAGACTCACGACATCCTAATGAACTAACTAATAAAGAAATAAAAAGGGGATCCTCCGGAAGCAAGGAGGCTCACCAAAAACTCTGAAGCTCAACTAGAATCAACGATGCGCTGAATGCTGATCCTGGTTATCTATGTCTGCATCATACAAAAATGCAGGCCAAATGGCGTCAGTACATTGAATGTACGAGCATGCGAGGAAAATTCTAAAACAAGACATAAGCTTGAAAGGTATGAAAGAACATAACTCAACTTAACTCATTTCAATATAAAGCAATAATATGAATGCAATATATAGAAAATCTTTTAAAACATGGATAACAACTCTGTGTATTCAGAAATACAATGATAACTCTGTATGTATGCAAAGATACAATATAAACTCTGTTTGTATATGAAAATACAAATAACTCTGTGTATATAAGAATATAAATAATAACTGTGGGAGTTTCTCTAACCGACAACCATCACTTAAGATCTATGTGATGATACAACGTTTTGCCTCACGCTGCCAGGGCCGTCCTATACCTTGCCAAGGGCATAGAACTAACTACTAAGTGGATCCACTAGTCTATGCTAAAAAGCACTAAGGAATCATCTAAAAAGTATGACCCTTTTCTACCTATGATGGCTACATGGTTTATGGGGGCTGTGAGTTGTCTGAACTCTCCCCCATATCGGTGCTCAATACTACTCCAAAATATATTATCTCATATGTTTAAAAACATAACTTCTTTCTGTGGTTTGAGATAATTGCTCAAAAACTTAGCTCAGAGGCTCTCCTGGAAATCAAAGTGTTCTCTCTTGCTTAATTGTGAAAGCATTTACTCTTGACTGAAAAACTAGCTCAAAGGCTTTGTTGGAAATCGGTGTTTCCTTTCTTGTTTAAATGTGAAAACATTTACACTTTGGGAATACATAGTGCCGATCTACTCTTTTGAAGAAATGAACTTTAATCTTTACTCTTTACTCAACTCAAAACTCAAGTCTTAAAACAAAGTTAAAACATTTGTAAAAGACTTTTGGAAGACTCTAAGAACTCCTCTTGACTTGACTCTTAACTTGCCTTGAATTAAATTATGGATTCAAGGCTCATGATATCATGTTATGGATGATTTCATGATGTTTAGACGTACCTTAGAGTGTAGAAATCAACTAGAAAACATAGGCACGTTTCTAGGGAACTCAAACGGAAAGAAGTGGGAAAGAGTAGAAGACTTGGCGTCCCTAGCGCTCTGAGTGGCGCGGGGTGCCAGAGGCAAAACTACTGAACTGGGGATGGGGCACACTGGCTGGCGCGGCGCCCTAGAGCCCAAACTAAAGAACACCTTGTGGGGCGCTCTGAGTGGCGCGGCGCCCCACCCCTTTTCCCCAGAATTTTGACGAATTCTCTTGGTCGTTTTTCAACTCTAACCCCTCTAGATTCAATTGGTTTTTTCCCCAAACACTTATATTCGAATACATAATCAAAATATGCAAGAATCCACTCAAAACGACATCTAATTTCATGAATTTAACTCAAGAACTCCTCAACAATTTCAACAATCAAGAACCCAATAGAAACTTCAACAAAATCCATTGTTTGCATCCCCACTCTATTCAAATAGGGCGAAACATCGCGGTGACTCGAAAAAATAAACAATTAAGTCGATTTTAAAAGAATTTCAAGAATAAAGATGTTTTAAAGGAGTCGCCACCTAATTTTAGGAAAAACTAGGAAACCAATTAAAAAATGTCTACGAAACCATTAGATTCTAGGTAAGGGTTCAAGTTATTTCGAAGGGAATGTGTTAGGCATCCTTCGAAATCCCCAAATGTGAGTCCCGACTGAATTCATTTTTTTAAAAAAAAAATTGAGGAGGAGATAAAAATAAATATACAAGTAAAACAAACATGTAATATACACAAGTAATAAAATAAAACAATAATATAATAAACGACCTAAGTTTGCCTAACGTCAATAAATAAAAAATAATGAATAAAGAAGTATAATTCGAACTCCATTCGAATAGCTTCAATGGGAAGCAACTCCGGGTACCTGTAAAGACACTTAGTAAAAGTGTTAGTAATAAATAAATATGAATAAAAATGAATAAATCAAATAATAACTTTAAAATAAAAATCCGTCTTATTAAAATGGGAGGCCTTGAAAATCGACGGTAATTTCTTCATCGACCTATCTTATCATACAAAGTATATAAATTTAAACTAAATTTCCGT
>JAJONR010013432.1:0-11682 GCA_029582245.1 Solanum etuberosum
AGAACTCAAAATCAACTTATCTCAAGAATACTCAAATCTAGGGAAAGAATCCTAGATTACTCTTTTACTGATCTGAAAGTAGATGTAGGGCGTGAGGAAGAACTAGTCCAACACTATGATAGCCTTACATACCTGGAAGAACAAGGTTCTTGAAGAATCTTGAAGAAGAATCTTGATTCGAAGTCTTGAAACCCTAGCTTGAAGGTAAATAATCAAGAAAACCTTTCTTGAGATTCTTGAATTAGTTTATTGAAATCTCTATGGCTAAGAATTATGATTTTCATTAGTGATTCATAATTGTATGGAAGAATTTGAGTTGGAAAGAATGAAATTCTTGGAGAAAGACTTACCTTGAAGAAGAATCTTGAAAAAGATTGAAAGAATCTTGAAAAAGATTGAAAGAATTTTGAATAGAGTATTCTACTTCGATTTTTTCTTAGGGTTTTGCCCTATGGTTTGAGAGAGAAGAGAATGATGGATTAAAATATGAAAATCTTATTTCTTTGAGCCTTTTATTAGTCAAGAAATTCGTTTAGGGTTTTCTTGGACGTAAAAAGACAAAAAGACCCTTTTTAATATTTTCCCGTCGGCTAATTCGTCACTGTACTGTATCAGTTACTAAAATGGTCATAACTTTTTACTCAGAAATTTGATTGAAGAAAAATTGATGTCGTTGGAAATTAGATTCAAATACCTTCAATTTGATAGGTTATGGTCCACGTAACTCTTTATATTCTAAGAGATATAGTCGTTTGAAGTGGACCAAGTAGAATCTTACATCAAAACTTAATCGATAAGGAAGTTTTCAACTCTACTTTGTGCTAGGAGTTTATAGTGACCTTAATTGATATCCAAAATTATTTCCACACTAAATAATTTACCTTTACACATATGGATAATTTAAGAATCATCTGATATGATCCTACAAATAAACGAAGAATGGTTCTAGTCTTAACTTAAATAATTTTGGGGTGTTACATGATCTCAAAGGGATTCACAATTTGACTCAAAGACTTTCTTGAACTTTCCTCTTAACTTTATCTTGAATTGGAATGTGAATTCAAGAGTTATGATTAGGATATACATGATATCTCAAGGATTTATGAAGCTTAGGATAGTTAATATCAGTAGGGAAAGGAATACACGATAGGAGGGATAACATACAGAACGAAAAACGGAAGAGAACGGGGGCAGACAACCCTGGTGCAATTCTGGCGTAGGGCGCCAGCCACTGGGCGACTCGGGCTGCATCTTGGCGCACTGCTGACGCAGGGCGCCAGCCCTCAATTACCCTCCGTGGCGCGGCCCTTCCCCAGATTTCCCAACGAACTTTTTTCTCAATTTTTCAGCTTTACCTTATCTATATTCGAATGATTTTCTCCAAATTCTCTTAGATTCATATACTAAACACACTTAGATCGAAAACCCACTCAAAACCTACCAAAACAATCACTCATTCGCAAGACCCTCACCTCAAGAATTCAATAAGACTCCATTAACAAGGAATGAAGCTAAAACCTCAAGAACTAAAATCATTCAACCTCAAGAACGAAATTACGGATATAAGTCACATGTTTGGCGTGTGGGTGAACGAACCCAACACTATGAGAACTTACATACCTTAAAGAACTAGGTTCTTGGCGAAATCTTGGATGAACGCTTGGAACCTTGAACTTTTTCTCCTCTTGAACCTCTTCTCTAAAGTCCTAAACGTCTTGGTGATGAATGAAATTGATTATAATCAGTTTAGACCCTAAATTGGGTGTAATTCACGCTTAGAATAAGTTGGGGTAATGAAAAGACTAAAATACCCATCCTTAGTTCGGGTGACAAGACCCTATCTAGAGAGGCTGCACTCAAACGGTCATATCTCCTTCATCCGAACTCGAATTTTAGCAAACTCGGTGGCGTTGTAAAGAGGACTCAAAGATCTTCGATTAATACCTCATGGGACACCTAACTCATTATGCGCTAAAAGTTATGGTCATTTGAAGTTGATCTAAAACTTAAAAGAAATTACGGATGACTTGAATGAATTTCTCTTCAGTTCTTTTTGGAACTCGAGGTGCTACATCTAGTTAACTTGACACCTAAGAAAATTTAAATTCCTCGGTAAAATCTTACTCACAACGAAGAATAGTTCGAGTCTTAGCTCAAAAAATTTCGGGGTGTTACAATCTCTCTAACATAAATCAAAAGTCCAAATAGCTAATAAAACACATTTTAGATATTTTGAAATCATCAAATCCCCGATTCGAGATGGTCTTGATCAATATTTCTTTTAAAACAACTAAACTCCATCCAATCACTTAAATCACTCTTATATCCCTTGAGATCCATTAAAATTATCTGATTTGAGATCATCTTGATCAATATTGTTAATGGTCAACTCAAAAAAAAATTAAAACTAAACTCCATCCAATCACTTAAATCACTCTTATATCCTTTCGGATCCATGCAAACTATCCTACTATGTCATAAATCACCCTTCGAATTTAACAAATATATCAAAACTTGAATATGAACTCATTGATACAATCTGAACTGGAAAGGAAATCTTAAAATATGAATTGTAAAGTAAAATATAGAAATAAGACACAAAATGGAGATGAATAGAAAAACTAAGGGTATATCAAAACCAATATCTTCAACTAGGAAATCCAAAAAACACCTAATCTTTAAGGAAGACCTTAAGGTAATTGAATTCACCTTGTCATCCACCTATCAAACAAAGCATCAACAATAGCCTAATCAACAAGATCTCAAACTCTCATAAGAGAAGACAATCAATATCTATAAAAAAGTCTCCACAATTAATAATTTACTACAAAAGTTCATAAGTGGCCCTTTAAACAAATGCAAAAACAACCCCTGAAATTAGATATTTAATGAATTAGTTAAACAAAGGATTTTTTTTGGTCTTTTTACATGAGGGCATTTTTGATATTATACTTGCTTAACAGAGTCGGTTACAAATATATAAGAAGAGAACGGATGTATCAGTGAGAGCATCCTTTCTGAGCTAATATAATATCTTCATTCTCCTTCTCCTGAATTCAATTTCCTCCATTGAATCATATCCTAATATAGTAGATTTCGTCAACATGAAAATCCATAGGTGATCATTAAAATTAAATCTAAAGGGTGATCAAACCTTGTGATTCAGGATTTCACTTTAGTTTTTTCTTTGATGATCGATTGTTTTTCACTCTACAAAATTATAATTATCGAAGCTCATAAATCATTGAGATTTATCTTCTTTTTTTCCTTCAAAAATTTCATGATATTGATTTCTTCATTTTTTTAAATTAGTAAAATTGTCATTTCTATAAGTGTTTTTTAGGGTTTTGAAAAAGTGAAACATTTGACGGCCAATCGGATTCAAATCTAGGCCATGTGAATTCTATCGACCGGATTTAAATCTACGCCATGTGAATTCCAAGGTGAAATTGATTTTAAGGATACGAAAATGGATATATAAATAAATTTACATCAGTATATGGTAGTAAATTTGAAGGTCAAAGAAATCAGTAAGTGTTGATGAACGGAGATCCAACATAAAACAATAATTAATGCCAATTGTCAGTCTCTACATCTTGTGTGTGAAAAACACCGTTGATCTGGTGTTTATGAACACAGATGTGGTTAATCCTGGTACTCCAATGAACAAAGGTGAGATTCTACCTTTAATTTTCTTTGCTAATTTGATAAAGTATAATTGTTTATATAAATTATAGATTATTAGAACTATTTTTTTGTGAATTCATCAATTTTGACTATATTGTTAAAACCTTTGCATTCCTTTTTTGTTTTATTTAAATTAAGTTTTTGATATTTTTCTTTGTTTATCATTTGAAAGATCATGAAGTAATCATCTTTTCTCTGTCTGTTTCAATTTATTTGGTCACCCCCAAAAAATATTACTTTAACTACAAGTACATAGTAATTATCACAAATTGATATAACATTTGTAAATACTGAAATAATTCTTCTTCATAGAGAAATGTTCTAACCAATTTTTGTATCAGAATTCAAGTTTTAACTCTCTCCTTTTTTAGATTTTCGGCATTCAAAACTCAGTTGTCCGATCACTTCAAATTCATGTTGGGTAGGTTCAACAAAGGGGGTTGAAATGGACCTACAAGAAGATTTTCATCCCCGTCACTCAAACTCGAAACCTTTGGTTAATGGTGGAAGAGATTTTAATATCCTCTACACAGATTTCAAGTAAGTTTTAATGTGTCGATTCAATTATGTTTCATCAATTTTGTACCAATCATTACAGTTTTTCTTTAGTTATTTGTTTTACTAGTTTTTATGTGATGTTGATTTTTTATTTTAAATTTATCTAAAAAAACAAATTAAAATTGATATATTTCTTTCTAAAATTTTGTATTATTTTACTTCGGTTTTGTTAAAAAAAAAATGAGTTGAGTTAGGATTGGAACTCCTTAAGAAGACAACAAAAACGATGAACCCAATGTAATAAGAAATTTATTTTATTATTTAATTATTGATTTCACTTATTATAAGTATAAATTCTTTTTTATAATATTAATTATAATTTTTGCTGGTCGTATTTCCTTATGGGACTTTTTTTTTTTTTTTTTTTGGGACTTTGTTATCAAGAGGAACAAATGACAAATTCAGTTGTTGAGATTCCTTTTAGAGTTTTGATTCTTCCTCTTACAATGTGACTATTCTCATGCAAATAAATATGACAGAGTTTTAAATTTGTCATTTTATGACCTAATTTATTAACATTATTTAAGTCTATTTGATTATTTTCTATTCATATAATTTCAAATTTATCCAATTAAAAAGTTCTAACCTCAACCAAATTTGTCTATATCATTGTTGGTCAGGGTCCACATGAAAAGACGTTAATTTTAATATTTTTTTTTTTCTTTTTGGTTTTTGTGATAAAATACAAACATCTGTAGTTTTGCTTGTAGATGGTAATTGTTACCAGTAGAATATAAGAAACTGTAACATACTTTATTTATTTTAGGGGCTTTTAATTACATAGATAATCGATCAATTTCATAATTTATTTTTTCTAATTGATATACTAGATTATAAATGAATTACACATATATTATAAATCTATCGGCTATTTTTAATTTAATGTATTAAGTGAATGACTATTTAGATAATTATTCTAATTTTATTTTATGAGTGTTAAAAGTATTTTTTTTCTACCATTGGCAACAAAAAAGAATGGTACATAATAGTCTGACTTTAACCAAGAATATTTTCTAGTCATGACACTTCTATACAACTCAAATTGCATTTTTTTTCTTGGTCTATATAATTAAAATTTAACTTATGTATGTGAATAGAATAAAAATAGTTTACAATATCAGGTACTTAAAAAAAAATTTAAAAAAAAAACTACATATAACTGACTATAGAAGGTGAAACTAGTTTTTGAAATAAAAAAATAATAATTTGTTATAACAAATTAAATTAGGTTTTGATCATGATATAGTAAATTTTTACTATCTCTATTTTTCTGTCTACGTGTCTATCTATCTATTTGTATGTCTGTCTGTCTATCACTTTTTGGGACACCAACTCGCTATGTGGCATACTTTATTGACGTGGGGTTTTTCATAAAGGTAATCCATGACGAAAGCTTATGGCTGGGATCGTCTAGCTAAAGAAGCATGAACAAATCCAGAATAAGTACATAAATATGGAAGAGTAAGTAGAACAAAGATATACTCTTTAAATTGAGTTGTTGCATTCTTCTCTTTCCCGCGTGTGTACCAACAAGGATTCAATTTTTGAACTCAAAATTTTATTTGTCAAGTCACTGAAGATAAATGTAAAACAATCATGTATGTTATCTATCTTGCACTAAATATATAATTTGAGATACACGTGTAACAGACATTTTCAAGAACTAGTTTATATCAGATACACTCTTTCAATATCTTTCTCAACTTTTTCCCCTTATCTAGGCTTAGCTTTCCCCGTTGTTATTAATAGCTTTTCTCTTTCATTCTCTCGCCTTATCTATGCCCTGATAATTAGTCTTTCATGAACTCTCATTAGTGGCCAATGATTCCAAATTTTTGTGTTGTCATGGTTCCATTAAAGCTCAAGGACTGACGATATTTAGGAATTTTTGTTACATAAGCACTATGATTAGTGACAAACAAACCGAAGGCAGTTGTTCGGATGGTAAGCACATCTCACCTTCAATTTTAAAATAGTGGGTTCGAGTCAGGGCCGGCTCTATGCTTTGGAAAATAAGGCTTTTGCCTTAGGCCTCCAAATTTTGGGGGCCTCAAATTTTTATCAAGAATAAATTATGTGATAATTTTTTTATAGAAAAAAATGATTATTTATGATAAGAAGTATATTTTTTTTTAAAATATCTTATTTTATCCACTTTAACATCTTTTGTACTTTGTTAAAAATAAGAATTAATGGTGAAAAGTGTTGAACAAAGTGAATTACAAATTCTTTTTAAATTTTAGTTTCAAGCATTATAACAAGCGTATTAAAATGGGGTACCAAGTCATCAACTTCTTGAATCAAATTCTATGGTTCTAACTCTTATCTTTATTTAATATTTGTCAACTTATTACTTATAGAATTATGTTAACAATTCATATAATAATTACCTCACTGAAAGGATGTTTTTCAATGTTGAATTGATAAAATCTTACTTAAAACTAATAATTGAAAATAATAATATTAAATACTAATAATTTTCATCTAAATAGTGTAAGAAAAATAAACATTGAATAAATACGTATTTAAAATTTATTTATATTTTAATCCTCGAATTAAAATTTTGCTTTAGGCCCCAATTAGGTTGACGCTCATGGTTTGAGTTACCATGACCCTGAATCTTTAGCTCCTCACAACTCACAAGTCTATTCGTTATAGCATGATTCTTTTATCTTTATAAAGTACACTTGATGTTCTTTTAACTACAAAAATGTACATATAAATGAAATGAATAATCGTAGGGGCAAATTAAATTTCTTTTTACACAAAAGCGGGTAATGTGTGTTTGGTGAAAATGTTTTCCTAAAAAATAATTTAATGCTTTCCTAAAAAATACTTTCTTCGAAAACAGGTTGGTTTCAAATGTATAAATTTTCATGTTTGGTTGATGAGTGGAAAATATTTTTTTAAAAATACTATTCAGTGTTTGATTGGTGAATGGAAAATAGTTTTCAGAAAATATCTTTTATTTTTTGCTAGAGAATAGAAAATAATTTTTAGGAAATTAGTTTTTAATCTGAAAACCAACTCCGATAAACTATCCAGGACCCGACTTTGACACACAAACTGAGACACAAACCCCGATCAATAAGAGATTCTGATCCGAACCTTAACACCCGAACCTGAACATGACCCCCAACAATTGATCAGGAATTAGACCTTGACACCAACCTAGGACCTGACCACGACTCCCGATATGGGATCTGACATTTGAATTGGACTCGGCCCTAACCCTGACATTGACACCTAACCCCAATTCGGGACCCAACACTCGAATCAGGATCTGATCCCAACAACCAAAATGGGATCCAACGTCCATTTGGGTATCCGACCCCATATTAAAACTACAACTTACAATTTTTATGTGCAAACGTAGAAAAGATTTATTCGATCTTACTATCGTTTACCATCTTTTTTATTTTTAAACGTAGATGATCTATATGTTTTAAATTGAAAATTGATGTTTTGTGAGTGAATAATTTATTAAGATGACAATTATTTGCCATCAAATAACTCAAGTGAGAAAATAGCAAACATGGCGACATAATTGTTCTTCTCCTAGCTAATTAGAAGGCACAAAAAATAATATTGTCTAGCAGTTATCTACCTTGACACAATTATATAAAATAGAAAATCTCATAATAATTCAAGGGTATAATTGAAAAAAAGTTTTTTGTTGAGTTTTAATTCAAACACAAGATTTAAGTGGGAAGCAATGAAACAAACACATGATAAAAAATAAACTTTGCATTACTAGTCTCTGTGTTATATTATTCTTTGTATCAAATGACCCCTCAGTATATACGCACAACTAGAAATGGAAGTTTTTTCCTACCGTAAATTAATGAAAGTTTATGATATACAATATGATTGTTCCATCGAATTAGCTCGTTGGAAAAAAGGCATGAAGGAAAATATATCCTTATTGAAATAATAGAAAATTTTCTATATGAAGATACTACTATTTTTTTTATTTACTGATTTAATTAAAATATCTATAAAAATAACATTAAACATTTCTTAATGAAAAAAATAAAAAATTTCAAGCAATTTGATTGATAATTATGTTAGCTTGTGCAAATTAAATGTGATTGATAATTTTGTTAAGATATATCCATCTTCAAAAGAATAAATGTTAGAGATAAGATAGTTGAGAGGGGAAAATGATTGCACATCATAACTTAAACACACCCTTCAAAGGGAGTAAGTATGAGTTATCCTTTTACCAAAAATAGAAAATTTCCTTTTTATTTAATCTTATAAACTCAAATTGCTATTGGGATGACACATCAAAATCAAGCTCAATCTTTTAATGCATGTAGCACAGGTGGCTGAAAAACTGCGTGATAGAAGTTGTAATTAATTATTATACTGAAATATGAATTGTCCACTCTCTCAAGGTAACTCAAGTGGCTAGCTATATGGCACTACAAAAGATTTTAAATTAGTAATAAATAAAAAATATGTATGTAACATTATGATATATGATATTATATGTATATTTTACTTTTATTTCTTTGCATACTAGTGATGGAAAGCCCAATTTTTGTTCACAAAATTATTTTTTAAAATATTGTCAATTATAATTTTTTATTTAAAATAAATTATAAAAAATATTATTAATATTGATAATTTCAAGTGTTTAGTCCTTTCTACTCATTCTCATTTTTAAAGATGTTTTAAATATTACATTTCTTTTGATTATCATTTTAATTATTATATTCGTTTAGGTTATGATTTTATCTTTCAGACGGACATTGAAGAATATTCATTTAGCATCTCCTTTGCCACAAATTTGTCCAACTTTGATATTCGATTTACACATACTTACATTTTGTGTGTATTTATGACAATTTTGAAATAATTTTTTATTTTTCATGGATATCCACCTCATATAAATAATTAGTAGTTAAATTTAAAATATAATTAATTAAGTTAGTCAAACAAAATAAACCTCTCGTAAATATTTTTTAAAAGAAATATCAAGTAAACACGAATCAAGTAAAATAAAATAAAAATAATATTTAAATAACATGTTGAGTGCAAAGGAAATCTCATGCCCATATTGATTAGTAGTAAATATTTGTTGTATTGGAATATTAAGGATGTTCTGTTTATTTCTTTCATTTTTATGTGTTATTATTTTATTTATTATTATAATTTTTAATTTTTAAGGTTTGGGAGTAGCCTATTCAATGGTATTTTTAAACAATTCATGTGATGTATGAAATGGAAAAGGCTCATGTGGCACCCACATTCTCATAGCCAATTACACTTTTTAACAAGTAAAAATCATTAATATACACCTACTAAATAAATAATGTACAAAACGTTAAAGCAACAAAACGTACAAAATGACCAATTTGCCCCTATAATGAAGGAGACACGTTGATGGTGTCCTGCTTGCTTAACTCTCAACTCCTTCTTATATAATAAGAGAATAAATAATTAATTGACTTGAGTCCAGTGTTTTAGTTATAATCATCCAGTATTCGAAGTAACATATATTGGACATATGGAGTAACATGTTATTTTAAAATTACATAAAAATAAAGTACGGTAAATCATAATAATTAACAATTTAAACTATTAAAAAATAAAAGATAACCACATAATTTTGAGACAAATGAAGTAACATATATTGGGCGCTTAGGATCAGAATTCTCCGATTTGTCCTTCTACTTCAACTTCCTCTATTATATTTAGCACCTTTAATTCTTACTTTCCTTTTAAGTATGTTATATATTTAAAAATTACGAAAAAATAGTATATAAATCACAATAATTAACAACATAAAATATTAAAAAACATATTAAAATTTTAGTTGGCTCTCAAAATTTTACGATTACTCACATAAATTAAGACAGAGACATACAATATAGTACTATAAATCACAATAATTATGTATGAGTAATAAAAGGTAGTACACGTGTCTTCAATATAGTGAATCATCAGACAGCTGGTAACATTTAATACTCCTATTTATCCAAAAGTTAATGTACAAATTTCTTTGCACGTTGTACAACTAATTTAATGCAGTCAAAAGTTAATGTACAAATTTCTTTGCACATTGTACAACTAATTTAATGCAGTGTTAGTCCTTCTAAACTGCCATTTCTAATATAGAGTAATGTATATTCCAGTGGAAGCAACTAGTTTAAAGGGTAGTGTTCGCGGGATAGGTTGAGATATTACGGAATAAAATTTATGCTTTATTTGGTTATAAGTGTAATTAATTTCAAGGCAATTCTATTTTAACATTCTTTTTAAATGTTTCTATAATCTTGAATTTAATGATAATTAATTAATGCTAATAAAAACTCTAACATTCTTTGTTAGTAATATATATATACTCCCTTTATCCCTAATTATTTATTCACTTTTTCATTTTTAGTTGTCCCTAATTACTTATCCATTTTGACAAATCAAGAAAGGACAAAAAACATTTCCTATTATACCCTTAATTAATTATTTCGAAACAAGGTAGAACTTCTTGAAAATCTTAAGTTCTTAATTCATCTACGTCATAATTAATAGGGGTAAAATGGTAAACTCACTATGTCAATAATTATTTTCTTAATAGGTGTATTAATTTAAAAGTGGACAAGTAATTAAGAACAGAGGGATTATTTATTACTGTTAAAATTAAATTGTTTTTGTTGTAGTGCTAGCTAGGTCCATCTCTAGATTTTACTGATTGATTGGTGCAATTAGAGACTAGTGAAATCTGCAACTTTAGATAGTGAGATGTAGAGTATACTCATTCATTTAAGGAAAATCAGGTGGCAATGGCATTGGTGAGAAGTGAGCATACTTAACAACACAACTTTAAGGTAGTCATTAACTATTCTTTCAAGGCAAATTAAATCAGGTGGCTCTAAAAACTGCATGATAATGATTAATGTGATTAGTGACTAGTGACTAGCTAGTGAGAATAAGTATACTCCTTCCATTCCCATTTATGTCACTATTTTAGATTTTACGTCATGTTAGTAAGAAACTAAGTAAATTTATTATTATATTCTTGTTTAGTATTTTTTTGAGGTTAAATTTATAATAAATGAATATGAATTAATTTATTTTGATTAACTAGTTTGACCAATTAACATGAATTGCTTAGTTTTTCTATGTTGGTCAAATATATACTTTTAAGGTTAATAACTTTCAAAAGGTAAAATAAAAAGAATAGTGTCATTTATGCATTAAAGAACGTCTATTTTTAATAAATACGACATGTAATGTAACACCCCAGATATTTTTTGAGCTAAGACTTGAACCATCCTTCGTAGTGAGTAAGTTTTTACCAAGAAATTTAAAATTTTCTTAAGTGTTAAGGTCACTAGATGTAGCACCTTGAGTTCCAAAAAGAACTAAATTGGAAATAGCAAAATCTGAAATTTTGCAAGTTATGCTTAAGTTATGAGTTTTGGGTCAACT
>JAJONR010013433.1:0-17786 GCA_029582245.1 Solanum etuberosum
CGTTGGAAAGATTATTCCAAGATCTTTCCTACGATATCTGGAAAGACACCTAACTCATCCTGAGCTAGGAGTTATGGTCGTTTGAAGTTGGCCAAAACTCAACTTAACATACTTAACAAAATTTCCAGATTTTTATAATATTTCCAAAAATGGCTATTTCCAAATTTTTTTACTTCTTCCTAGTTATTTCAATTTTTGGGATGTAACATATATAAAATAGGATTTAGACAATGAGAAACCGAATTATACAAAATTCTGATTTATACAATAAGACGACTTATACAATTTTGAGCAAATTATACAAATTAAATAAACAACGAAAGATTATAGAAAACTATGGTTGCAAATCACAAATTTCCAAAACAGTAGCCATAACATTTAATATCGTTTAAATATTTGCTATTCTGCATAATTTTTCTTTTAATTAATGTTAAAATTCGGCCCATCGGATATTTACATTTTGTTTGGATGGTTGTTATGTATTGTTTAAATTGTGTCGTGTTGTATTGAACTGTATTGTTTTAATAAATACTTCATCTGCTTCAATTTATATGTCGTTCTTATAAAAACAACAGATGGTCCTTAATCCTTGTCGTTTCACAAAATCAATACATAAATAACATTTAACCTTGAAAATATGAATTTTATCAATATAAAAAAACTAAATGATTCATGTATGTTCATCAAACAGTTTAATTAATCAAAATAAATTAATTTAAGTTCATTTATCAAAAAATTGACTTCAAAAGAACACAAAATAAGGCTATAATGGTAAAGTTACATAGTTAATTAAGGGAAATGAAATCTAAAATGATGACACATAAATAGAAAACATTATTATTAATACAAATATTGTATTTAGACTAACAATACAATATAACGGCTAATAATCATCATTCAAACAAGGAGTTAGTATTTCTATATTTAAAAAAAGACCCAATTACTTGTCGTTCTCCTCAAATAGATCTGTGTAAAACGCTGATAGTGTTTCAGTATCTTAACTCCCTAAATCCAAAATGGCCTTACGAGCAGCGGCAGCAGCCAGGATTCCTGTAGCACCGAGAGGTCTCCGGGCAGTTTTCTATTCATTTTCTGCCAACGTTCCTTTGTATCAACCGAGGACCGGATCGCCGCCTGAACCATCCACCAATCTCTATGTTTCCGGTCAGTTAATTCCTTATTTACTTTTTTATCCTTTTGATCCTATCAAGTTTTCTTCGATTTTTTCCTTACAGATCGATTATTTCAAATGATAATTGCGTTAAATGACTAGAATTTGGATCGATCTATGTTATTTGCTTTAAAATATCACAAATTTGGTGAATCTGATTCTCTTTGAGAGATTAAAAAGATTTTATTTAGAGATTAACTATTATCCACATGTACATGCAGCTTGCTTTTTCTCTGCGGGTTTGGCCATATTTCATTGTGAAATTTGAAAATTGTAGTTTTTGTTTTCAAGGTGAAGAATAATACATGAAAATTAAAATTGTATTTGGCTATGAATATAAATTTGGAGTTGTTTTTGACTTTTTTGTGAGTAATATGGAACTCACTTTACATCTATTATTTGGAGCTGGACCATGAAACTGATGGTTTCTGAAGTTCCACCCTCCATTCAGGTCTTAGCAAACATACTACCTCTGAATCTCTTCGAAATGCATTTGCCGAGTATGGTGAAGTGCTTGATGGTATGTTTTACTTGTACCTTTCATATCTCAATGGTTAAAACGTAACATGAGAGATCATATGATGAAACAGTATAGATTTATTTATGTAGTATGTTATGCTTTTGCAGCAAGAGTGTTGAAAGATGGTATAACTGGTTATTCAACGTGTTGTGGTTATGTTAGATATCAAACTATGGAAGAATCTGCAGCTGGTTTAGAGGCCATGGATGGCCAGGTAAGTTAGTTGTGATGCTAGAGATTTTTTTTCTAACTAGTGCGCGAGTTAAGCATTCAATTAGATTTTGAAATTTTTTATAACGTTCTCCTAGTCCATGTTTATGCGCCTTGCATTTTTTCAATCTTCTCTTTTATGGTTGTTGATGGATGTGTCAATGCATGTTATTTGATATAGTAATTGCTATTTGCTAATTGGTTTTAGGAGGGTAAAGTTATGTTCTTTCGTTTCTCTTCTCTTTTGTAGTTCCTTGATGGATTGGTTATCATTGCTGAGTATGCTAAACCAAAGCCTCGGCATCCTGCCCTGGAGGACGATTACCCTGCAGGTGGATGTGGCCTTGCATCTGTATTAGACATGTCCATATGAACTTCTATCAGCTCGTCATAATTGGGATATAAAGTAGAATTCTTTATATGAACGATGGTTACTTATTTATTGATTTTTTGGAAGTTCAGTCATCTGGTGTTTGGTGAATGAACCAGACCCAAGTTGATGTGTTCTTTTAGTCCAATTGAAACATGTGTGGATCTCGATTATAAGTTCCACTTCAGTTTATTTATAGATTGCTAAATTGTTTGTTTGTATTTGTATTGAAACGAAATGGACCTGAGCGGAATGAATATAATTGATCTATTTTAGGTGCAGAAAACATCCTTCGTGAATGTGATTTAGAAAAGTTGGGGGTGTGAGTGATGTTTTCATGGCTCGAACTTGTGATCTAATTTTGCCATTGCTTAAAGGCTCTCCTTTGATTTGTGTAATCAAATGTTTTAAGGAGACAAAAAGTTAATAAGGGGCACTGTGAAGCATATTAGTTGGCATGCTACCTTTGCCCCTCTATTTTCCATGTTCTTTGTAACTTTGTAATTTGAACACTCTCCAAGATAAGACTTATATTATTGTTTATATTTATATATATAACTCTTATACCAGCAAAATTATTGTTACAAATTATGATTTGAACAAAAAAAGTTGGTAACTTTGATTTATAGATATAACTTACCAACATATTGATTTACCTTTTATGAAAAATATTTCTCAAACTAGAGAAACTGAACATGGTTTCTCCAAAATTGCTCAACAAATCATCAAGGACGAGAAATAATTGTTTACAGTGAACAATAAACATAAAACATTTTTCTATACTAAAATTACAGAAAATTGAAACTATATAACAGGAGTATAATTACTTGATCAATCCTATTGTCTGGTTTAAGTAATAAAAAGAAGGCTATCCATATGTTTCCACATAATGAACTTCAACTTCAACTCGTTAAAACCACGCAGATGCAGAGACTAGATTCCGCTCCTTCCACCCCAACAGCATAGCTCCGTCTTTCTCCACCAGTGTATAATGCTCCGAGTAACGCTTCATGAGGTCCTTAATCACTGAATTCACATAAGAGCTCAAAGGATATTGCTGAAAACCTGCCATCATGAACCTGGATTTCCACTTTCCCAATAGCTCGTGACGTTCCACTCTTTCCTTGCCCTCACATGCTATGACATTCACTATATCCCTAGCCAAACAGTGCTGCTCCACATTGATCCGCTCCTTCATGTCCCTTAGTAGGGTCACATCTATGGACTCAAACATTGCATGGTAGTAATCTAGAGCTTCTACAAACCTAGGGAGAAATGGAGCTGTGTTTGTATTTGATTCTTGCTCCACCAAAGTGACTATCTTGGGGCAAAGCGACTTTATCATCCTAATGAGACCATCCCTAGGGTTAGTCACGTCAACACTCTCATCAGGGGTGTGGTGAAGTTGCAAAGGAAAGTTTACTGCCAGAGCCTCACCAGGCCTTACATCAAACATATCCCAAGTGATTTCCGGAGCAAAAACTGGCACTGCATGAAACTCAACTGCAATGTTGAATTTCTCAGAAATTGCTGATAGCCTTTTGGCAACTGCAGCCAATCCATCTCCCCGAGCGTACTGTGAAACTGGATCATCAATTCCTGTAATACGTACATAGGGGGCACCACCGGGTCGTGCAGCAAGAGCTTGTAAGAGAGTCATCCATTGGGTCCCCTGTGCAATTTGGAAGTCTACAATGTGGATGCGATCTTCATTTCTGCAAGCTTCTACTATGGCACCATTTGCAGCCATGTAGCCGAACTTTAGATAAGGACATATTTCATAGAGGATATACATGTAGGAGAACAAGTCCTTGCCAGCCGGCTCCTTACACTTCAAACTCCTGTATATGGTGGTTCCAGATAACACCTTTCTTGCTACGAGGCCTTCTACAATGTAAGCACCAAGACGCTGGATGGGATCTCCAGTAACGGACACAACACTCCTCGCCTTAGCAACCAGTATTTCAAAATCATCTAGCTTGTTTTCAGCAAGAGCTCTGGCACATGCTATAAGCAGCTGCTTCAGATTGCTAGACGGAACACCCTGCAAGGGCAAGTCCTCCATTAAATTGTCTCGCTTATCACTTTGAATTCCATTATGGATGGAAACTAGTGATTGTTGAGGTTGATGCACAACTTGGGCTTCCTTGTTCCACGCTTTATACCTCTGACTTGATGTTTGTGCCCCCATATTTTCACCAAGATAAGGGCTGGATTTCATTGCCTCTTCGTCTGTCCCCATTAAAGCAGACTCCAACTGCAGCAGAGTATGTTTCATGTTCCGACTGTAAGGAGCTTCTGGAAGATGATCTTCAGAGGGGCTTGGCCGATGGAAATATTGGTTATAATCCAGCGAGGAATCACTTGAAGAACTAGCACCTGAAAGATTCTCTGTACAGCTATGCTGCTCCTGGTAATCACTTACTGTGTTAAAGGTCTCAGAGTTAAAATAGTTCGCAAGTGGCGAATTTCCTGAATCAAATTTCGAGGTTCCAAATGGTTTATTCTCTAGAGGACTAACAGTAGGGTATGAAGAGTATGACAAATCACTACCGGTCACACCATAACCAACAAAATGGTGCGAGTCCATACTATACGGCTGTCATTAGCTTCTCTATGCACAAACTCTTTCTCACTAGCACTCAATATCCCTTCACTGAAATCCACCTGTGAAAAATACAGAGATCCAACTCACATAAATTATTCAACCCTCTATCATAAGCTTTCTACTTTTGAGCTAATGGATATACAAGAACAAGGAACAGAACGAAGCTAATTAGTTCTAATCTTACTGCAAATGATTGCCAAATTAGAACCGTTTTATGATTATTAAACGAAAACCTTGCACCACGGATATGTAGTAAGTTGGGAAATCTTTTTAATGGCCTGTGAAAACATGATGTACCATTTCCTCCAGAATCTTAATAGCTTAGTTAATTGATTAACTGAATTTTCACCTTGTCGGTGACTTCGATTTCCCTTTCCATGCCCTCAATTTTATTCAAAAATAGTACTAATAATAATGAAAAAAGTGCCATTTCCTTTCAATTTTCCATTCTAAACAAGCTTTTCAAATAGAATCTCCTGAATATTCGTAACTCCACCCCCTTTTTCTCACAAAAATCCCTAGAAATTTAACAGTAGATTTACCTAATTAACTTAGCTACTTCCCAGATACAATACCAAAAATTGCTATATAAATCTATTTAATTACAAAGGAAGACCAGAACGCCAAAAAAAAAAACAATTGATCTGTTTTTTTCCACTATAGAGGCAAAAAATTAAAAAATAAAATAAAATCCCAATTCGACTCCTTCACATATGAAAAATGAATCACAAAAACCAAATCAACTTTCAATTTCTCGTTTCCTCTAATGTTCATTTCACAGACGGAGAAAACAAAGACGATACGCTTTCTAAACTAAATCAAAATTTGAAAAAATACCTGATATAATATGCAGAAGGAGGAATCTAACTTGTAGAGTTGAGAAATTAATTTGGATTTGGAGAAAAAGTGTAACAGTTATAAAAGAGAAACTAGAAATGAGAAATGGACAAATAGCATAGTAAATATATATAGGGCAGCAAAGAGGAGGAGGATGAAGGTAAGGTCGTTATTGTTAGAACAGCAGTGACGACTACCATTGTAAAGCTGACCAGCAATTTGGTAGAATCTTCCCCCTCGTTTCAACTTAGGTTGACGCTCGTGCCATATATTTATTATACGCGTTCCCAGTTCTCTCTTTTACTCTATGGTTGTTACTTGTATCGTTTTTTCGTTTTATGAGCAAAAATTTGTGCATGAAATCTATAATTTTTTAAAAATGAAATTTATATATTTGTAAACTACGTAAAAAGTACTATAAGTCACAACAATTGATCATTCGAAATGTTTATAAGATTTATAAAAAAATTACGGTTAAAGTTACACTTGTTTGAATCTCGAAATCTTAAAAGTGTCACATAAAATGAAACGAAGGAAGTATTTACTTTGATTGTTGCTTATATTGTACTATGCTGTATGTTTAAATTTATTGTTAGGTGATGATAAAAAAATCTTATTTTGTGTAATGATTGATTTAAGAGGAAAATTAGAAGGGTGTATGCGTCGGTTACCTTGACATTCTTTTTATTTATTTATTTTGGCTATATTTATTAAAATACTGATTTTTAATCTTATATTATTGCATAATTCCAATTTTAGTCCTTGTGTTATTTGAGTATACACATTTAATCTTCAATTATTTGAAGTGTGCGGTTTTGTACCTTGAAGTTAACAAAAGTAACTATTTAACAAAATGTTTATTTGAAAATATATAAAATAAAATAGAGGGTTGGTGATTTTAAATGCTTGAAGAATTATGTATATAAAATTAAAATTATATTTAAAAAAAATATATAATTAGAATGATTGTTTTAAATATATAAATTGATCTCATTGGCTTCTTTGTTTGCTCTGTTTTTTATTCATTAGCAACTCGTTCTTTCTCTCTTTTTCAATAGTTACTAATCAAGGTCAAATATGATTATATTTGAAAGGGTTTACTAGGTGGACAGACCCCTTAAGACTATCAATGGTGTTCTTACAACTTTCTGTCTTTGAAATTTTAACATTCAATTTTTATTAAATTCAAATTATTTATACACATAATTCTTCAAGCATTTAGAATCACCAACTCTTTATTTTATTTTATTTTTATATATTTTAAAATAATTATTCTATTAAATAGTTAACTTTTGTTAATTTCAAGAACCAAAACCACACATTCAAATAATTGAAGGTTAAATGTGCATAGTCAAATAACACAATAACTAAAATTGAAATTATGCAATAATACAGGGATTAAAATCGTTATTTCTCCTATTTAATAATCTTATTTTATCCTTTATCTTGCATTTTATAGTAGCTCTAGTATTCTACTTTTCTTGTAGGTTTATCGTTTAAATTGTTGAAGTGTGACACTGTAACGATAGAAAACGATACAATCTATCGAAATGTTGTATTCATTAAAACAATATGATACGATACAACACATAACAATCATCCAAACAATAATATGTATTTTGTCCCGCTAAAAAAAGGTTTTATAAAAATAATATTTATTTAAATAATAATTCTTTGTATTAAATTATTATTTTTTTCTTCTTCATTTTTTTTAATCCTCCCCAAGGATTCCCACCTTTTAAATAAAATTATACTTCAAATCTATAAATAGCTTGTTATTGTTTCACCCAAATCAGACAGTTTCTTCTTTACGCCTTCATGAGATGTTGCAAGAATTGAATATTTTTAAAATAATTTTGAACGTTCGAGATGTAAAAGAATCCATATTTAAGAAGATATCGAAAGAAAAATATTGCATGAACCATTTTAGTTATTCTTTGAATTTGGATTAGTATAGTTAGAATAATTGTGTCTATGAGAATTTATGATTTCATTATAATTAGATTAGAGGGTATTGCAATTTCATACTCTATCTTATGTATTTACTCATGAATTTAGTGAGTTTGATATTATAAGAAATTTACTTTTTTTTTTTTTTTTTTTATCGTTGATTGATCTTTAAGTATTGATTAAGTTGATATAGAATTATTTATTAACTTGCCATGGAAATCTTTTGATATATTTTTACCAAAAAAGATATAAGTGATTTTTTTTGCAAAAACTTTGAGAAACTGATGCCTACGGGCAACACTTGCACTATTTCATTGTGTAGAGACTTATGAAATATTTTATAATTCTTTCGTTTGAGGTGAAAATCTAGCTTATGAAGATTAAAATAATAATTTACGTCCCTCCACATTTAACAGTTTACACTGTATTATTAAGTCTTATTTATGAGATATTTTATCACTTGTGTTTTAGATGCAAAACTTAGCGAGGGACTTTAAAAAAATTATCTATGCCTCATAGGTAAAATTGTACACTATTCAATCTGACTTATGGGGTAAAGAGTAGGGTATTGATACTCTATAACTCTTGCCTTAGAGGCAGAACATGGCCCAGGAGCTTAAAAATAAGGGTAAACTACATAAATCTCTTTAGTTTTGGTCTTAGTTACTTGGATTTACGATAGTTTCGAATATTACTTCATTTACAATATTTTGTCCTTTGGATACATGTGTCATTACTTATCAGTTACATGTATCCGACAGTTTTTAAAATCGAGATACACGTTTGGTTAATTTACACGAACAATTAATTCTGAAAATATTGATCAAATCCCTTAATATAAGGCGGAAATCAATGAATGTGTCTATGTTTAATTAATTTCATTTAATTACTCTTTGAAATAATAAATTCATTAATATTATTATAAAAGGAAAAAACATGTATATCTTGGTTATGTAATTTGATTAATTTCATTTTATTACTCTTAAAATAATAAATTCATTAATTTGATGTATCTATTATAAATATATGATGTATCCAACAAACAAAACAGTTAGATAAATGAGTGTACGATATCTAATATTAATTTCATGTATCTATTTATATGTATTCAGTATTAATTTGATATATCAAGTATCAATTTCATACGTTATATCCAAAAACATGTATCTCGGACACATAGTAAGCAGATACATCTAATTATGTGTGTCTAAATATGGAATGTAATAAAGAATTTCAAAATTCTGCCCTTTTTATTAGCATCTGATTTTTTTCCATAGATACATATAATCTTAACTCAAATACATGAACTTTTAATAGATACATGTGTATATTTTGTTATATATGTGTATACCTAATACTCTTTGTATCTCTCTCCTCTTCATCAGAGACCAGCGTCACATTCGTTACTCGTGATTACCTTGTATGCACTTCTCCAATAATTTTTTCATCCCATGAATTTAACTGTGTAGAATTTCAGACTTTCAGTTTTTTCTATTCTCGATTTTCCGATGATGAAACATTGTCGCCGACTGAAGTTCTCTAAACCTATCAATCAAACAATTGTATGGCAACAAAACTTTTATTCTCGCCTTTACTTCTCAAACAAAGAGAAAATAATTCAAAATGTATACAAATAAATACCCAAGAAAGATTGTATTACTTAATAATCATATTGTATTGATCTATGTTCGATTCAATTTGATGGTTTAGTGAAGAAGATCTATGAGTGAGAAGAATGGTGAGATGAACATAGATAGGAGATTGATGATGAAGGAAGAGAGAATATGGTGAAGGAGATGGAGGATTTGGGTGGTGGGAGGGGAGAGATACAGTTTGGTATAGGAGTTTTTGGGGGGAGGGTTGATGAGAGATAAATATATTAATTGTTATTGAACCATTAATTGTGATGTTTAAATGTAAAGATAATTAATCAATCTTAGTTTTAAGGGATGTATTTATTTGATTGTATCTTTTAAAATATATGGTATAAAATATTAAAAGTGGTAATATATGTAATTGTTTGAAAGTAAAGGTAAAGTTAGTATATATGGTAGTGATGTATGTCTAGTTAGGTAGTTTTTCCTAAAAATAACTTATGCTTTATGGATCATAATTTCGCTTAGGTTTTGTTTATTTGCATCTAATGAAGGTCTGAATATGATAACATAATATTTAAGCACTTATTGGGTGTGGATAAGTTTTAATCATTAATATTTTAAATCGTATTTTATGCGAATAATTTTCACCACAACTTGATTCAAAACCATCAGTCCACCACTAACCACTTTTGTCATCATAACTACCATCACCATTGTCAACTATCATCATTGTTGTCAACCACCAACCATCTCTGTCATCACAACCACTACTAGCAACCACCACCGATGCCAACGCTACTATACTTATCATCTCCATCATTATGATTATATCTACTGTCACCATATCATTGTCACACTACCGCCACCCTATGTTGCGCAGACTCTTCATTTTTGCAGGTGAACCCGTCTCGACGCGACACTAGAGCAGGCGCGGGTGCGGGGTGCATGTCGGATTCGGTCAATCCGGTCCGGACACTTTGACCAGAGCCGTGAAAAGATTTGGGGAAAAAAGATCAGTTTCCGACGACGTCTACAGAGAGGAGGCGGAACTACTTTTTATGATGAACCTTGAAAAAGTAAAGAGGAGCTTGAAAAAGTACATAAAACTTGAAAAAGTACAGAGAAGAAAGAGGAGTTTTTTCTTGAAAAAGTACAGAGAAGAAAGAGGAGTTTTTTCTTGAAAAAGTACAGGAAGTACAAAACTTTTTTATCTTTCTTGAAAAAAGCAGTCTTTTCAGTTTTTCTTGAAAAAGAAAACTAGAGACGAAGGATTTCTCTAGATAAGTGTGTCCTTTTTTATTTATAAAATAATTTAATGTTTATTATATTCTCTCTCTTCTTTAACAATTATACTCCTTTTATTTTGTATGCAATTATACCAAAATATGCAATTAATTATTATATATTTTTCATAAATATTTTTAGTGATATTTTATTATATATATATATATCCACTTATTTGATTATACTAGATATATTATTATTGTTGTTATCAATATAATTTATTTTGAGGTACGCAAAAAATAATAAGCAATTATACCATGTATATATAATATTACACCTTATATTAGATGTACCAGGTATACCAATTAGCTGTATCCCCGCACCCGTATCCATACTCGGACTCGCACCCCCGAATCTTAAAATTTAGATTTTGCCGAATCCGACTCTCGGATTTGCATCCGTCTCGAATACCCGCACCCGAGTCCGAGCAACTTAGCCGCCACCATCGTCGTCTTTACCGATGTCACTATCAACGACTACCATCTTTGCAGTCAATTCCTATTACTAACTGTCTTCGCCATCATAACTAGCACAATCGGGAGACCGTGATGCACTACTATCAACTATCACTAACATTCACTACAAGAATAAAGGCTTTTAACGAGGGGAAATTCCGTCGCTATTATCGATCGAGTCAAAATTCATGGGTCATGGGTGGAGTTGGACCATCAATTCACTAATTTCAACCGTAAAACATGAAGTATAAAAGAATGAGTTCTCCACGAAATTTGGAGGATGTGATCAAAATGCAACTTTGGATCTCAGTATCTCAAATTTGCAATCTTACTTTATGAAAGATGACACTTTTTTAATCACAATAATGTGTCTTTACTTTTTACATATGAAATAAAAATAGAAAAAGCAAAGCTTAATTTAGCTTTGTGATTTTAATTTTATTTCTTGTAAGTTTAATTTTTTTCAATCAAATTATGTTTAAACTTATCGTTGAATCTTTTGTAGTAGCGTAATTTTATGTTTGACTATTTAAGGTGTTTGGACTCTTAAGTTAATGAAGTGTTGTTAGCAAAATTTGATTTGCAAAAATTCTGAAAATCTTAATCTTTCCATAATATAATAATTATGTTTTGTTTTAGATTGTGCAATAAATTAAAGTGGTCGTTATACTAAACAATAATAATATGTGTGTACTTAGTGCGATATAGTTTGTTAGTCACCAAAGTGGTCAAACTAGAGAAATTAACGTCTACACAAATAATATTTATGATCACTTGATGCATGCATTATGTTTCTATAGTTTGTTAGTCACCAACGTGGTCAGACTAAAATGTTTAAAATTATTCACATAAAAATAATTTTATGATATTATGTGTGCATTTGTATTCATATAGTTTGTTAGTCATCAAAAGTGGTCAAACTAGTATGACTAAGAAAAAAAATATGCATTCATAAAATTGTCATTTATCTATGAAAGTTAATGAAATGCCTATATTGAAAAATAAATAGATATATTGACTTTTACTATTGCTAGAACTTAAGAATTTACCTGAAGGTGAATCAATCATTCTATGAATAGTGAACATTATGAGGTCAATTAATATTTTCAGTCAAACATATATTGTATATCCAAAGATGTCGTATATATTTAATTAAAAATATTTAATTACCTATTAAAGATAAAAATGACATTTAAATTATGATAGTGTGTCGTAGTATCTAAAGGAAATTACGATATACTTGCATCATTATACATAATTCACATTATTTTCTGATTCGTGAGCATGTATATCTATTTTGCAATTATTCTTGTTCATTCGTATGCTTCGTTTGTTACTGCGTTCAATGGATTGAATTTCTCTGAATGTCATGAACAAGTCTAGTTCCACTTAGGTCATGACAAACTTGCTGCCATTATTGATAAGAGCAGTGAGAATGAGAAGTATTTTTATAAATCATGGGAGCGCTCTAACATATTAAGCCTTATGTTCATGCAAATGATTGTTGCTAACAACATTAAGAGTACTATTCCAAAAACAGAAAGTGTCAGGAAATACCTAAAATTTGTGGAAGAACATTTTCGTGTTGCTGATAAATCTCTCGTTAGTACACTAATGGCTGAACTCACGATCATGAAGTTTGATGGATCGCGTAGTATACAAAATCATATAATCGAGATGATTAACATTGCAGCAAAACTTCGGACCTTGGGAATGAAAGTGGATGATACCTTCTTGGTACAATTTATTCTGAACTCATTGCCTCTTGAGTATGAACCATTCCAAATTAACTATAACACTATTAAGGATAAATGGGATGTTAATAAATGTCCAGTATGCTTATTCAATAAGTGTCAAGACTTAAGAAACAAGAAGGTCATTCCATTAACCTCATGGGTCAAGGAGCTGGAAAAGAACTTAAAGTGAAGGCCAACAAGTTTAAGAAAAAGAGAGCACCTGATAAAGTTCCACATGATGCTCATAAGGAACTCAAGGCTGATGTGTGTCGTTTCTGTAAAAAGGAAGGACACTATCAGAAAGATTGCCAAAAACGTAAAGCTTGGTTTGAAAAGAAAGGTACATTTAGTGCTTTTGTATGTTTTGAATCAAATTTAGTAGTAATTCCTAATAATACTTGGTGGCTTGATTTTGGTGCAACTATTCAAGTATCCACTACGTTGAAGGGATTCACTACGATCTAGACTACAAATCGAAAAAAAAAAATTCTTTGTCACGACCTGAGTCTACACCCTGGACGTGACCGACACTTGAGAATTATTGCTGGTCCCCAAGTGAACCCTCATCCTGGTTGAGTACAAGCGGAAGACTAACTCAAGTATACATAAGCTCAAAACTGAATTAAATTCATTAAACTCAAATACTCAACTTTAAAAAGTCTGAACAATACTCAATACATATACTCATAGTTTGTAAAACAACTAAAAGAAAGTAAATACTGAAAAACTCCTCAACTCTATCCATCTATGAAGCCTCTACTATTACAGAAGGGTATCGGGACAAGATCCACGACATCTCAAACTACTAACTGTAAGGTAAAGGTGAAGTCCTTCGGAATATAAGAAGGCTCACCAAAGCTAACTGGAATGTCAAATGACCTCAACGAAACGCCTGTTGATGATCCTGAACACCTGTATCTGCATCATAAAACGATGCAGGTCGAATGACATCAGTACATTGAATGTACGAGTATGTGATAAGATTAGAGTAAATAAATATCTAGCTTGAATGACTGAAAGTAATAAGTAACTGAACAGACAAGGCTGGAAGAGATACTCACTTCAACCCAACTCAATACAAAGAAACCATGATAGATGCAATATTTAAAAACATTATAAAACAGGAGATAAAACTCAATGTTGTATAAAAATATAATAAAATACAATAAAATACTCTTTACTCTTATTTGGGAGATTCTCTAACTGACAACCATCACTATGAGCTACGTGACGATACAACGTCTCGCCCATGCTGCCAGAACTGTCCTATACCTTGCCGGGTTATAGAACACCTCAACTAAGTGGATCCACTAAGCTCTGCCCGAAGGCACTTAGGATTCATCTAAAAAGTATGATCATGTACCCATGTTGGCATACATGGTTTATGAGGAATGTGAGTTGTCTGAACTCATCCCCATATCGGTGCTCAATACTACTCCCAATAATATATACTCACACTCAATGTTTAAAAACCTACTCTTCCTTTGGTTTGAGATAATTGCTCAAACTATCCTCTTTAAAGAGGTAACTGCTCTTGAAATATCTTTTGAACTCATAACTCATTTAGAAATCAAAGTTTCTCTTTTCTCAATGTAAGAACTGATACCTTTGGGAAATACTTAGTTCCGTTATACTCTTAATGTGGTATGTATGATGGATATTATAGAAGAGATTTATTGTATGCACAACTAATGTTTATGAAATACTAATGTTATATGGTCATTGGGCCAAGTGGGAGAATGTAAGAATAATATAACATTAGTTGGATGGGTACCTTTTAATAAATAATTACTGATTTTAGCGATACTTTTTATTTATTAACATTTATAGCAATGCTATGATAAATCTGCAATATGTATTAAAAAGGAATTATGTCTACAATATATATGTATCATAACTGTTTTTAAAAAATATATTAGGCTTGTTTGGTAAGAAATTGACACATTGTATTATAAGTGTATCAAAATGTATGATAAATGCATTATCCATCAATAAAACTTGTATTATATGTGTTCTATAAATTGGTCTCTGCAATATGTATTAAAACTGTATTATAAATGATGTATTAAAAGTGATCAAGTGAAAAAAATGTTATTGCTATAAATAGTAATTTTTGTTTTAATATAGTATATTTATTAAGTTTCCCAATAAGAATAATATCTTACTTATGGTCCAAGTTTACTTGTGACCCAAGTTTATTTGTGATCCAAGTAAAACGATAAATAACATTTAATAAATAATAGATCTCATCCATACATCGGTTACTTGATGGACGTACCAGATTAAGTCTTAACCTCTATAAATTGGTCTTGCCTCCACCATTAAGGTTACCACATACTCTCTACATTATTTTCATCGCCGACGGCTATAGTAATGTAAATCTAAGGCAAAGAGGTAGAAACCAATTTACGACTAACGCTTCAGATTATCGTATTTAAGATCCTAATATGTATTGAAGTATTTAAACATTACATATCACTCGGAAGCTCTCAATACCTTGGTTTCGTATTGACTACAAGTCTACAATTATTAAGCACTCAAATTAGTCATAGAAAATTAAGCGGCTTAACAATTGTTTAAATTAAATTAGTTAAAAAGGAGAAACAAATCAATGACAGTAATTCTTTAATGCTTGATGTGACCATAAGGTACATAAATTATGGAGTTAGTTATGGAATTATTATGATGCTACAATAAGGGGAGAAATCATGAATATGTTACCTTACTTGAACTTTCACAAGTGTTCAATTTTATTTTATTTTCAATTTATATCACTAGACAGAGCGTCAAGCAGTGTTTTTATTAAAATAAAAATCCTCAATAGAAATAAGTACAAGCAAGGAGGGCTAGACCTTACCTTGTCAATCCTAATGAGGCAACAAACCTCTACTAATTAACAAGCATGAAAAAATAAGAGCTAGAGAGAATTATGTATTCTATATGATCATCACAGAATATGTAATATACTCTATGATGATATTACAAATGAGAATACTTGAAAAATACACAAATATAAAATCCAAGAAGAAAGTTGAGTTATCAACCTCAAACTTACTTTTACAAATGCGTGAATTAAAAATAATAGATAACCCATCTAAAGTAACCTGAAGTATTTTCATCTTGTCTTCTTCTTCAATTCTGTCCAACAAACTTGATAGTTCATCATTTCTTCTTGGATGTATTGGATCTTGTTGAAGCTATTGACACTGTCATATGGTTCTGCTTTGCCAGTCGCATCGGTAGGTGCCTTGGAACAAACTCTCCTGTCACTTTACCATCCCAACTGTGCTGCCTTCCATGTGTCTTCTTTTTATTGCTTCCACTTCTTTGATGTCGAGGTGAGATCCATCCCTAGCCACTTTATCAAAGCATATGTCCAACATATTTTCTTCCTCATCCTCATCAAAAGAATTATCACCCAAATCACTATCATAACCCCTAGTTGGACTAAATTCTGATGCTAAGGCCTCTTGTTCATTCTTCTTTGCTTTTATACTTTTAGGTACAAATTTCAAAGCTTGTGGAATTAATTTTCTATTCAAAAGAGGAGGTGAAACATGCTCTTCTTCATCAACCAAATCAGCCCACCTAGGAGTACTCATCTCCCTTTGCTTTTCTTTCGAGACCTCATGAGCTGAGGTGTTCGATGTGACCATGGGTGGCTTGATCGCTGAATTGGGTTTGAGCAACATGGCAGCTTCACTTTCTTGAATAATCTTAGCTACTTCAGGATTAGAGATATATAATGTAGGACTCATAACACTATCTTTTTTTCGGTCTGCATGCTACATACTCCAATTGGCGTGCTAACTGATTGTATATTATTATCAAAATCGGCTCGAACCAAAGTTTGCTCCTTCGTGGGATTAGAATCAACTAACTCTAATTCTTTCTCCACCTCGAGTGCTTCAGACGGATTTTTACAAACAATGTCCTTCGGTTCATTATATTGCACTACTAGATTAGTAGTTAGCTGCTGCTTATTTTCAAGACGTGGAGATTTACTTCGACTTGCCGAGGAACCAATACACATAGAAATTAATTTTTTTGTGCAATTGTATTCTAATTCCCAGTTGCATTCTCATCACGACCAGAAATTTCAACTTGCAAATCGATAGGTTCCAAAGGTTGCAAATCACCACATTTTGATCCTTCAAATTTTTTCTGTACATCAATTGCCAAATTCTCAAGTTGTACATCAGATTTTGGCGTATGTATAGCATCGTGAAGTTTCTCATGAGTATGCTTATCACCTTGCCTCATACTTGAATTTTCAGCAGCAACTTCATTCTCTTTTATCTCGTTAATTTTTAGGGCAAATTGTGCATCGTTGGATTGATTTGTATCCACAACGAGTTGCTCTTCAACTTCAACACGATCAACTGAATTACATGTTTATTGATTGGGAGAAGTATTTTTTTGCTGTGAAAACTCATCAGTTTGAGGAATTAAGGAAAACATTCGATTCCCGGAAGAGTAGTCGTCTAACACTGTTTTGCCCAGACGCTGGCCAGAATTTTGGTGCACCAAATTTTGATCTTTAACACCACTCTTTTCAGCCCCTATCTCTAAATCTTTAATTGTTCCTTCATCATCCTTTTCACCAACTTCCAGCCTATTTTGTCACACCCTGAGCCTACACCCTGGGCGGAATTGACACTCGAGAACCATTGCTGGCCCCAAGCGAACCCTTGGCCTGACTTAACTCTTAGTGGAAGACTTTACTCAACATAAATGTACTTTAAAAGTAAACTGAAAACTCATAGATAACTGAGAATGTATTATAATTAAACATTCACTGGCCAAAGTGGCAACTCAAGTCTCAAGCATGACTGAAATGGAAAGACTCAAGAACTAACATCAACTAACTGTCTATGAAGCCTCTAACAACTAAGATGGACGTCGGGACAAGACCCACGACATCCTAATGAACTAACTGATAAAGCAATAAAAGGGGTCCTCCGAAAGCAAGGAGGCTCACCAACAACTCTGAAGCTCAACTAGAATCAACGATGCGCTGGATGCTGATCCTGGTTACCTGTATCTG
>JAJONR010013434.1:0-11392 GCA_029582245.1 Solanum etuberosum
AAGAATATCTAGAACAATGGATAGAAATAAAAAAGGACGTAGACAGGCTACAAGATTTAATAAAATTAGATCTAGATTTATACTTAAACACACAAGATATTAGACACCTAAGAACTATGATAAACGATATAAATGAAATAATCCGCAAAATTACCATAGAACAAGAACTTTACCAAAAGACTTTTAATCAAATATGATAAAAATTATAAGAAAGCTAATCGAAGCTATATTCGACCCCCTACCCCCTTAGCCAACAATCTTTTTATTCGTACTGCAAAATATACAAAAGTGTAGTAAAACTAAAGATATTTTCTATTCTAAGCTATGAATATCAGCATGCAAACTTGGGTACGTCGGAAATCACTCTCAATGCAGGGACTATCTTTGTTATGATATTCCCAAACTTCAACATGTCCCTACATGATCCGTATATGTTGGAGGCATTGAAGATACAGGTCCAAATACTTGGAGCTCCTCAAGCTAGAGATGCCATACACACTACTCTTTATTATCAGCTAGCTTGGAGAGTCCAAAACCATGCTAGGGACCTATCCCTTCCAGGTGGCCAAAATGCTTTGTTTCTAAATGTAGATGCCACCAATGGAACCACTCAGTGTACCCAGATCTCAAGGCAAATAACTAGAGAAGAGCTTGCCAAAGTTCTTCTTGACTTATGGGTCACCAATTATGAGAAGTTGAGAGACCATCCTCAACCTCTCCAGTCCACTGAGCCTACTTTCTCAAAAAAATCCAATAATACAGTCGTTATGTGCTTTGACCACTCTCACTTGAAAAAACTCCATAAAACTGCCTTCTCTATGCATATGTACCAGCCTCTAGATAGTCTTTATATGGAAGAAAATCTGGACCCTGAATCCATATTCGAGTTTTTTTGGAAATGATCTTGATTGGATAAGAGAATTCATTCATGATGGTCATGGCGTATTTTTGTATAAGTGTCCTTTCACATGACATATTTCATGGGATATTGATTGTGACTACCCGGAATGTGAAGAGGAATACTACGGGTCTGAAGATGATGATGAATATTCATACGATAGAGCCAAATGGGATGAAGAGCAATATCAATTCCTTGTTTCACATAAACCCCAGGACTGGCCAGCTTTATGTACTCCATAAAAAAATAAGACCTCCCAAAAATATCCTGCACCAAAAATGATGTTTAGGCTATCCTCTGCAAGCCCCAATCACACATATTATTTCCCCGATTACCAAATATTCGAAAAGGATAACCTGATCCATTCTCCAAAAATACCACAAAAGAAATTTATCCTACCAACGGGAGAACATATGCCCGCAAGCGACATAGAAGCAACACTCAATTTAAAATATGAAAATGGTATGTACCAAAATAGGGAGTTGACCAGTACTGGATAGTCCATCAGGGGCGTTGCTCATTCAGAAGTCAAGCTTAATGATAAAATGAGTGTGATGGAGAAAATGATGGACCAAACGTCAACTCAACATATCAGACTAATCAAAGCATTAGAAAAAAGGTTGCAAATAATAAAGTTTGATATATGTCCCCAGGAACGTCGGTCGACCACTTTATTGAACAAAAACAAGGGACGTAGCCTCAATCAAAGAGCAGAACCAGCTATTGAGATATGGTAACCCTGAACCTAGGCGAGCTCAATCCTCTCCCACAAGGTCTTACCACATTCTCTATGTACTCACAACGATACTCTCCGCTGGAACTGGCTTTCTCATTTAGTACCGCTAAAACACATAAATAGGAACCTGAGTTTCACATAGTCAAACTAGTATGGGAGAGAAAAGATGCAATGGCTGCACAAAAGCGAGCTGAAGAAGCATAAGCAAGGTCCAAATGCAAAACGGCCGCGGACCCTGGAACTATGACGATCTCAAGTTACAAGGCTCCAAATGAGGACTCTATCTTTGCATATTTGAGTCCAATAGTTGAAGACTTGACGATCTCAGATCATGAAAAATCAAATTCAGAAAAGGAATGGGATGCCCTCGTACAGGACATCACTAATGGCGAAGACTGGTTTTTCCAAACACATGGTTATTCAGACCCTATCTTGGGTATGAACGACCAGGTCGTTCCAGAGCTTTAGTCTCTGAAAGATGATAGTCCAACCAATAATTATCTCAGTGCCATTGACGATTACTTCAGATGCGCTGAACATCTTCATGACCTTAATATAGAGCATCTTGATGACATTGATTTGGAGCATGAGCTTGAGGATAATGATCCCTCAGATGGATATGTCGAAGATAGAGAATCTTCCACTAATTCCCAGTAATATGTTGACGACTCTGAGGAATATGTTGAGCAAACTGCTGAATCTTCACTAGAATCTGATGAAGAGGACTATCCACCCATCTTCATGAATCATCACAAAGAACCAGACGTCTCTGAAGTTGATGATGACCAAGATGGCATGACAAGGAGACCAGAACAAACGAATACAATACCCAAAAACGTTGGTACTGGGTTTTATACTTTTACTCTCGATGATGTTAAGGTCGCTGCATGGCCTCAATAAATCCAAGACTTCTATACTTGGATGGTTACAAAGAATCTAGTCGAGCGGGAAAAGTACATGATCCTATCGGAATTTACTTCAAGGTTAACCGATATTCTCAGGGATTGGTGGACCGCAATAGGTGTTGCATATAGGAACTTCTTCCTAACATCCCAAGATTCACTGCATATTTGAACATACTTCTAGAAGTCTTTTGTGGAGATACCGGTCAAAGACGTGAAAAGTTGCGGAGACAACTCTTCGAAATGAAGTGTATATCATTTGATAGAGATATCATTGATATCAATTTCCAAAAGATGGCAAGAATCTACTTTGAGCTTTGTGGATATTCCAGCTTGATGCAAGATTTTGTGTCATCATTGCCAAAGATGTTAGCAGGGCATGCAATGACGATCATTGAAGATAGGTTCAAATCTATAACTATGCTACATATTGGCTACATTAGGCAAGCTATTTTTCAAGCCCTGGATAGTATCTGCATGAAAAGATTTGTTCTGAAATAGATCGTACAAAATAATCTAGATCTTGAAAAGGCATGCAGTCGAAGTGACCTTGTCACTAAGTCTGACTGCTCTTGCTCAAGTCATCGAGCAAGACGAAAGAGTGTCAAGTATTATCGGAGATTCAAGCTGCCTAGGACACCTGATAATCGATCCAAGATGACCAGGCACACTATGTTTTTCAGGAGAAGAAGTCCATGCAATTACAGGAAAAATGATCGTTGCTTTATTTGCAACAAGCGTGGACACTTTGCGAAGAATCGCCCTCAATCTAAAATATCTGTCAAGACCCTCCAACTCTTTGTTGACATAGCCGATCATATAGAAATATATCTCAGCAGAGATGACGACCTTGAATCGGTATTTTCACTGGATGATGAACCGACGGGTGAAACTTTTTTCTCAATAGATGTCTTTGAGATGGCTGGCGACGATACTGATATTAATGATGATCCAGGCCACAACATGTATCAGATATCCAATGCAAAGGAAGAAATTGTTGATTCCCTTGAGAAGTCAATACATCTCATTTTCAATTGGCTATCTACTCTTCAAAATGGGATAAAGCAATGCAAGTCATTGCACTTATGGATACAGGAGTCACGTCATACATTCTTAACCCAGTAGTTCTACCTGATGACCAATGGATTTATCATTTCCAGAATATTAGTACACCATCAAAAGGAAATCCTTACGACCAAGTTGATTACAAAACATCCGGTCGTAAGTGAGTTCTTCCCTGGATTACAATTTCAGACCAAACTCCTTGGATCAGTTGTTCCAGGAAGAGATTTCATCATTGGGTTCGACATGTACATACAGCTCAAGGATCGACTTGATATAAAAACTAAGGGAATAGCTTTCAGATAACAATTCAAGCCATATACTTCAATGTCGAAGTTATTCCAAATATTCAGTAACGAAGAAAGTATCGAAAATCCTGCCAACACTGTCTTTATGTTTAAAAAGCCAAGAATCAACCCAGATGAGATGGCGGAGTATCCAACAGAAATATTCACACAATTTGGGGACCCCTTTGATCCATCAATATGATAGAATGAAGGACATACAATGAACTCCAGGTATTCAAGAAGTATGGGGGATCTATCCTCAAGCCCTTTGCAGTCCACCCGGAGTACCCATTTCGCCATGTGTTCATTTTTTTGGCAGATGATTTCCCTAAGAACTCTTATGGTTATTCTGGTACTTATGTCACCAGTATTACATTTTTATGGAGTTCAAGTGTAAATTGTTTAGGGATTTTGATAGAATCCAACCATCTCTACAGAAATATCTATTATGTTCCGACCACGAAACTGGTGGGTTTACTGCTTGAAAAATTCCTACGAGGTTAAGATATTAATGTTTCACCGTGAGGTGAAGATTATCAACAACCAGGTCCAAGCTAGACCAAAAATTTCCTTCTACTGGAAATTTCCCGTCTCTATTTTGTCATTGGAAGATGAATATCACAAAGCTCAACGAATTAGCTTCCAGAAAAATAGGTGTATCCCAAAAGAAATATAGCCTAAGGAATGGGCTCAATGGAACTACACGGACAACCAACCCCACTTGGAGAAAGTTCGTCAAGCAGCGAAGGAATATCAAGTCCCATATGAAATTACTAGATATAAAGGTACTTAGGCCATTACTAGCTTAAGACTAAACGTTCCTTCATAAAAATGGGATCACAATTTGGCAAGACCATCCAATAGGAATAGGTACTTCACCAGATCGACCAAATGAAGCCTCAAAAAGAAGGAGTTGTACAAAAAGAAACATGGTTTTGATTGGTGGATGGAAGAAGGATATTCAAGCCCACCTTCAACTTCTACATAATCGGATGACAACGGATTGTTGTAGTAGATTGTTGCTTTGTGTTGTGGTTTGCTTATTTGTAGGTATAAAATATGAGTGACAATGGTAGTGATAATTATAGTCACTATGGGAAAAATGATAATATGGGTGATTTGAATGATAGCATGTGAACGTCATTCAAACTACAGGAGCTATCCGGTTACCTCCTACAATAGGGAGGACAGTTTTTCGTGTAACCAAAACAATTCTACAGTTGTAAGAAATGCGGTGAATGATCGGGGGTTTGGCTCACGAAGACCCTCATGAACATTTCTGAAATTTTGTTGATATATGTTGACCGTTTGCGTTCAAGAACATTTCATAAGAGTCTGTTAGGTTAAGATTATTACCGTTCTCTTTAACGGGTGAAGGTACAAGATGGTTGGCTGAATTACCAAATGATTCTATTACTTCTCGGGAGGAGTTGACTAAAGCTTTCCTCGAGAGATTCTTTTCTCCCTTGAAAATAGTGAAGCTGAGGGACAACATCCAAAATTTTAAAAGAATAGTGGGTGACCCTCTACATGATACATGGTTGCGGTTGTGGAAATGACTTCTATAATGTCCAACACAAGGTGTTCCTGAAAATTTGATGATGCAGTTCTTTTATTGGAGCCTTGATTTAGTCAATAAAGGTTGGCTGATCAACTTATTCAAGGTGAGCTGATGCAATAACCATTCAACATAGCAACTATGTTGCTAGATCACATGACTAAAGTGAACCGAGCATGAAATACTAGAGAAGACCAAGTGTCTCACTTAAAATTGAGCATGAGCAAGGAACAATTGGAAAAAATATCATGAGCGAGATGAAAACATGGCTAAAATGATGACCCGATCAGACTTCTTGTCTATACATGTCATGGGAGGTGGACCTAAAGCTAAGAACGCGGTTGGTACAAGAATTGGAAAATACCCTAAGGATTCCAAATTTTAGGCATTATACAATGAGGAAGTACAATACTTGGGAAATCAAATGGGGGGTTCTCAAAAAAACTACCAACGACAAGGTGGGAACCAAGGTTCGAACAAGGAGTGAGACAATCGTTGGAAAGATTAGAGAGGTTGAAATTTGAGAGATCGGGAGCCTGAGAAAGATAGGTACATTCCTCCTCATGATTGTCCAAGAAAAAAGGAACAAAATGGACTGGAGGGAAACCACACTGAAGAAATGCTCACAAGGATCTTCAACAAGGTTGAAGGGTCTGACAAGGTATTGAAGGATTTGAAAAATTACTTCTCCACCTTAACTGATATAGTGACCTCTCATTCAATGTCAATCAAACAACTCAAAACTCAGTTGTGTCAACTCTCCACTCATCTCAATCCAAGACAAAAGGGAGCACTACCTCTTGACACCATCCCAAATCCCAAAAATGATTGTTGATGAAGTGAGAACTATGTCGTGCCATGAAGTTAAATAAGGTACTTCTTGGAAGGCAAACCATGTTTTACTTTTATTATATTTCTTTCATTAATGTATTTTGTTAGTGCAAGTTTAAATGAAGTCAAAGTATTTAGTTAGTTAGGTACTTTAGGTGATGCCAAAACCATGTTGGCGATTCGCCGAACAAGTTTGGTATCTTTTCAGGCCTCATCAGCAAGCTTTAGCTACTTTGGAAATTCACCAAATGTTTTTAGCGATGTTAATAGTAGATCTCCAAGTGTGCCTGATATGAATAGGCCAAGATTCTTTTCAAGTTCAAAAAGAAATCCTTTCAACTCTATTTGCTTGTTTTCCCTTCAAGCTCCAAATACCCTCATTTTAGTGTTTGAGTGCTTCTTGTGCCTAATTTTGAGTGCTTTGGATTGCTAGAAATCCTTTCAACTCTATTTGCTTGTTTTCCCTTCAAGCTCCAAATACCCTCATTTTAGTGTTTGAGTGCTTCTTGTGCCAAATTTTGAGTTCTTTGGATTGCTTGCATCTCAATCCCAACCCTAGTTCTCTCATTTTTTGGTGTGCCACTCTTTAAGGTTGGTATTCGTCTTTTATCGTATCAGTTGTGCTGGAATTTTTGTTTTTGATGTGGGCTTAGTGTCATTAGAAGTATATTGTTGTTTAATTTATGTGGGTAATGGTAAATATATCACATTGAACTGTGCCCATAAGTTGGATAGTTGAGTTTGTGCCTAAAATTTCTAAACTTGTTTATGTTTGTGAAAATTTGGAGTTTAATCCTTGTGTGTGCTGATTTTTTGTTGAATTTCGTATGAGTGAAGTCAGATTAGCTTAGTGTTGCATCGATAGCCTAAATTTGTGCAATGATAGATAGAGTGATAACTTTCATAAGGGTAAATTGTCATTTCGGGTAATACTTTGTGATGTTTAGGTGAAGTTTGAGTACCCATGGGTAGAAAAGCATATGGGTAGATTGTAAAACTAATTAAAAATTGGGTATTGTTGCATATTGTGGCTGATTTTGTGAAAATAGGTACTGGGCTGATCACTACTTGTTCGGTGGGCTAGTCTTAGTTCACCAAGGTGGTTAGGCGAAACATTGAGTAAGCCTCAGATTGGATTCTATGCTTTGATATTTGACCTCGGTACTATTACATTCAGTAGGCTTGTCTTAGTTCACCGAAACCCTCTCGACATATCTCTAAGTGGGAGTAGACATCGTCCTTCATGCTTGTTCTTTTTAATTTGCAGTTTCACTTTTGGCAGATTTGTCTTAGTCCACCGAAACCAATTTCGCGTGTCGTGAAGTTGGAGATGACTCTTCCCATATTGCTTGAGTTCAATATCATTGTGCACTGTAAAATTTGGCGAGCTCAACTTAGGTCACCTAACATGTTAAGCGAACCGCCTTCCCAGTAAGCAAGCTTCAAAACATAATTTTCAAATGCATTTCTAATAGGTTTGATTTTAACTAACCTTCACATTTTTTGTGTTTGAGTGATTGTACCTTGTAGGAAATGGCCTGAATCAAAGGAAAATAAGTCGTTACCTCTGACATCAAGTCAAAAAGAGAATCTCATCCTCCTCCTCCAATGAAAAGGTACATGGGGATCTCTATCAACGATCCGTATGAGGCTCCATGCCAACACAAAAACTTTGCGTTCCTCTACACGTGTGACTGAGAAACCTTAGAAGGCGGTTTCTAGAAAAAGAACAGACATCAGGTCCAAGTTTGTCCAGCCTCCTCAGGCCGAATCCCCTGCTTCTCGAGTTCTCTCGATTATTGCTCAAAGGGCCCTCAACAGGCTCAAGGCTACAGGAGAACACACAATCCTTGAGGAGAGACGACTATCCACTGATGGTGTCCTGAGTGACTATCAAACTATCTAGGATACAATACAGTTTGATAAGTTTCAGGTGTTTACAAAGCCTCGATTTCCATATGTTCGAACATAGGTCCGAGAGTTCTACATATCCTATGCACAAGCCATGTCTAAGAAGAGGAAGGGCACAATTTGGATGCCCTTGGATGAAGTAAAAGTGTGTGGCAAGATGGTACAATGTCGTGCTGGTGAAATAAGCACTTCCCTAGGCACTCTGGAAAATCAGGCTGACATGTTCATGATGCGTATGCATCATGACATTGACACTCTCAAAGGTTGGTTGAAATCACTTATTTTTGATACCTCTCCTCTATGGATGGATGACGGGGAGAGGACAGAGAAGAAAAACATGAATGTTGGCGACCAGTATTGGTTTGGATTTATAAGTAGAAACATCATGCCGTCACAAAATGAAGCAATCCTCCGGCATGCAAAAGCGTTTTGGTTAGTATGATAATTGATTGGGAATAAATAATTGTATGGTCGATAATTGTGGATGAGATGTTGTGAGGACCAGACAAGAGTAAACCACTCTCTCCTTTCCAATCTTAATCACACAACTGTGTGAGGATGCAAGAGTTTCTTTCAAGTAGACGACTAATGTGTGGATCACCCCAGCCTCATCCAATGACATTCAAAGGATTCATGCTGACTATCTATGGGATGATACGACTAGGAGGAAGCCTCCACCATCAAACACTACGACTGTGGTCAATCCTAACACCCTTGAGACTGAGGTCACTCCATCCGCTCATTCTATAGAGCAGTCATGTATGCCGTTGTCTTTCTTAGTACCCTCTACCTCTACTTTTGCTGCTGCAACACCTTCCCCAATTCCTATCTCCTGACCCCCCCTTCACCCAGGCCATAATCTACATAATGTGCAATCTTACCTGATTTAAAGATGTGATGGATTCTAGGGTGAAGAGTGATAGGCCAAAGTTGATTGATCGATCAATTGAGGCCGTATTGGCTCCCTTGATCTTTAGGTTGATGCACTGTGAGGCCATCCTAGAGTCACATAGTGTGTGGTTGGATAATCTCACTGCTAGGATGGAGGCTTGAGAGAAGGTTGAGGGTAGTTCAAATGTTCTTTCTACTGTGAGGGATGATGTTTCCACCCTTAGGGTTAATGTGGACTAGCTGAAGTCTACATACATTTCGATGTTATAGGGTGAGGTTCCTTTGCCCGATGGGCCTAGGTCTATGCTTACTAATGTGCCGAGTGTGGTTGATGTAGATGAGTGTGGGTTATACTACTATTGGTGTTAATGTTGTGGATGTTGATGCTGATGGGGATGAGGAGGAGAGGGTTAATGATGATTTCTTTCAGGACACATATAAGGAGGACATATGAAGAGAGGGGATGAGCAACATATTACTTTGACACTGACGGAGCACATGATGTTGAGGAGAAGATGGTCCATGCTACATTGGAGAGATCCCTTGAGGAGAACTCTGTACACTACAAGAAATCATACTTTTAATGACCAATTCCTAACGAAAGGATATGAATCCGGTCGTTAAATGTATATTTATAGCGACAAAATTTTTATTACATCGTTATAAGTTAATTTTATATTTAACATTGACAATGGGATAATATCCGAATGTAAATAGAATTAGTATCCGGTTGTTGATAATAATAGAAAAGAGCGCTACATTAATAATGTTACCCTCTTCAATTTTTCAACTACACTCGTTTCTCCACCACCCCACTCCTTTTTGACGAAAACATTATTTATATAGTCGATATTTGTCTTTTTCTATGGTTCTATTAGAGAATTCAGCAAGCAGAGGAAGCATAGAAACCTTGCAAGACCAACTTCTCTCCATTTCAGTTGGAGAAACTAGAGAGATGTTTATAGAAAATCTGCAACGCTTGCTTCTATCCAAGTTTGGTAAGAGTAAAATCAGCAAAGCATTGCATCTCTTCTCGGTTCGTTAGAGGAGAATCAACAGATAGAGATACTCATGTCTCTCTGCTTCATCTTCTAAAAGGTAATTTGGGTCTCTCTGATTTGATAGCATAGCAACAAATCAACTTTCATTTCTTATGCTCTTTGTCACCTTGCTGTGATTGATAATATTCGGACGTGTTCTTGGAGCTTCCATATCTTCAACGTGAAATTTGTTATTATATCTATGAATTATTTTGTGGAATGACTAATTTTTTTCAATTTTGTATTTTCCCCAATTTTTTTTCAATTCTTATGCTCTTTTTCACCTTGTTGTGATTGATAATACTAGTACTTCTAAGATGATGTTCTTCACTGTACAAGCCTCTTGTCTCTTTCTTTGCACAACTATTTTATTGTTCCTTTCCAACCATATCTAATACACAAGATCCACCAGAGTGACTCTATATATTGCAGCCATATTCCCCCTACCTTTCTCCCAGTTCATGCACCATTGAACTTCCTAAGTCCATGACCAGGGGTTGTCTCATTATTCCTAGCCATCTGAAAAGTTTTCTCCATATGCTCTTGGTTGCTGGACTTTCCAGGTTGGTGTCACACAATCAATCACGGCTCACTTACATCCCTCAATGATCAGTCAGTTTCTTGTATATAGTTTCTCATGTAGTGCTAGGAAAATAATGAAGAGCCATTTAGTAGATCCAAAATTGTTACAAATCACTTTCGTCCAGGGTAGTTTAGGATATTCTCATAGTAGCTTATAATACAATATTTTAATAGTGAATATGGTCATTTGGGTCATTTCTAGTTCACACATCCCTGTCTTCTCTATATACCGTTGTATCTTCAAAATATTTTGTATTGTCATGACCCAGAAAAAATGGCGGGCTATACCAAATTGGTAACAGAGCTACCAATCTGTTTTACTCCCACACGAATCGCACGTGTTAAGACGTTTACCCGAAGGGCGTCAACAGGTGGCTGAGCTAGAACTCCGGCAAGAGACGTTGACCCGCGGGGCGTCTTCAATACCTCGGCTCTGATACCAGTTTTAGGGGATAGGGGGTCGAATATAGCTTCGATTAGCTTTCTTATAATTTTTATCATATTTGATTAAAAGTCTTTTGGTAAAGTTCTTGTTCTATGGTAATTTTGCGGATTATTTCATTTATATCGTTTATCATAGTTCTTAGGTGTCTAATATCTTGTGTGTTTAAGTATAAATCTAGATCTAATTTTATTAAATCTTGTAGCCTGTCTACGTCCTTTTTTATTTCTATCCATTGTTCTAGATATTCTT
>JAJONR010013435.1:0-12704 GCA_029582245.1 Solanum etuberosum
GATCAAGGTAGATAAGAACAATATTTTATTTTATTCGGTCTTCTAACTAGCTAGGAGAAGAACAATTTTGTCCCCATGTTTGCTATTTTCTTATTTGAATTATTTGAGGCTAAACAATTGTCATCTTAATAAATTGACCACTCACAAAACGTCAAACTTCAATTTTAAAAAAGATAGACCATCTACTTTTAAAATCACAAAGACGGTATACAATAGTAAAATCAAATAAGCCATGTACATTTACACATAAGAATTGCAACACACATACACACACACATATATATACTAGTGAACTTAGTCGCGCTTTGCGCGATCATAAATAGCTCGTTAAATTCGTCAAATAATTAATTTTTAGAATAGTTGAGTACTAAAAATATTCTAAAGATTCTTTGTAGTGTTTAATCCAAATATATCAAATTTTAAGTCTTAATTAAGTTTATTATTAGTACTTAAATTTTATATCTTTTGTAATTTTAAATCGCTTAAGAACTTTCGATCTTATGAAATTATTTTACCTAAAATTATTCTCCTTATTTTAATAAGAAAAGTAAGTTTAATTTAATAAGTTGAACTCTTTATGGATATGTTTGTCTACACATAATTTTTTTATTCTGAAATATACATAAGCTTAATGTAAATATATTTAATAAATATCTTTTACGAAAAAAATGGTGTTTTTTTTAATATCTATTTTTTGTTCCTTTAAACAAAGATTTATATTTTATGATATCAACTATATATATATATATTCGAAAGTTATTATTCTTTTGTTTAGTAATAATTTTTTTTTTCATTTTGCACTAATCTTAGCTTATGAAATATTTGTAAATCATTTTCTATCTTGACTAATTTTTACTACAATTATAATAAACTACCTATTATTTGTATAAAAATGAATAGATTGAAAGATATATAGTCTCAATTACGCAAAGAATATAAAGTATTCAAATAAATTAAACTCAAACTATTTACATGTATCAACTAAAAATACTCCTTTAAATTTATCTATATTTTAGTTAATATTTCTAAATTATTCTAAAAAGTAAACATAAACAATAATTGTGGAATTTCCTAATTCTCAAAATTGATTTCATTATTCACAATTTTTACATAAGAACAAAAGAATTAACTTTGGTGAAGAAACAAATATATACAATGTTGAAACAATAAAAAAAATCTTGAAGGATAATGAACAAAACGATTCAAGCCTTCACAATTAAAAATAATTTACCTGAAATTTCAAAAATATTATTTAGTGCAAGAATAAATTAAAATTAAATAAATAAATAAATAATTTGTGTTGGAGTACCAAAGAAAATTAGAATAAATAAATAAATAAATAAAAGAATCTTTGTAGGAATACCAAAGAAAATTATCCTAGCCTCTAATATTTAATTTGTATACACGGTCAATATTCACTACACCATTGAAGATTAATGGACAAAAACAGTAATGTAGGGGCTCCTTTTCTTAGTGGGTTCATCAAACTTAAACTTAAATCCCCAAATATTGTCATATGTTCATCTTATCTTCCACTATAAACAATAAAGATTATTTACAAAAAAGAAGAAGATATGCATAGAATAATAAGTACAGTAAAATCACCAATAATGAGGAAAAAAGCAACAAAAAAGAAAATAAAAAAGAATATTGTAAATAAAAGATATCAAACAAACTGAAATGAAAAGAGTAACATGAGTGAAATATTGTGCTCACCAAGATTGAATTTGAATTCCCAAAATTGCCATATACTCATCTTAACTTCTACACTGTAAACAATAGAAATTAGTCACAAATAATCTATATATTATAAAATTAGGCATAATCAAAGTGATGTACTTTGGTAACATAAATTAGATATTGTACTCGTCAAGATTGAATTTTGAATTCCCAAAATTGTCATATGCTCATCTTATCTTCCACACCGTAAACAATAGAAGTTAATCACAAATAATCTATATATTATAAAATTAGACATAACCAAAGTGATGTACTTTAGTATAAATATAATGAAGAAAGGAAAAAAAAGAAAAAAAATTCTTGCATTGGTGAAGATGACAGGCTCTAGTATTTACAGTAATCAATAAACTTTTAACTATTGAATAATATAAATTAAAAGAGTAACGTAATAATCTATACAATTGTAACTTATATTGATAATTAGTGTCTTAATTGTAATTTAGTAATACTTTTAAGAAGGAATAGAGAAAGATTTTAGGAAAAAGTGATTAATGGTGTTAAATGGTGAGCAAAATATATAAAATTATCTTTAATTTCTACAAAATATTTAGGTAAGAAAATAAGGAAAAAGACACAAAATCTAGTGAGAAAAAAAAAAGGATGAGTTGGAAACGTAAAAAGGAGTAATTGTAAGAAATTAAGCAAGGAGAAGACGGTGACCTTTGCAATTCTTCAATAATATATATAATAATTAACTATTAATGTAATAGCTTATTATAGACAATAAAGTAATATGGTCATTAAAAAATTAATGGAACTTCATAAATAAGATGAAATATGGTTAATATTTTGATTAAAAAATAAGATAAAATACTTTTAAAAATAAAAAAATAGCAATGGAGGCCTTAGAGAGGTTCCACATCACCTTTTCTACATTTGGCTTTGGTTTTATATTATATATAGATTTGTCTTTTCAATTAATAAATATTAAATAGCTCCACATTTCAAATATTGTATTTGATTTATTTAGCAACAAACAACTCTCTCTAAATAATAATTAAATTAAGTTGTTTTACATGAAAAGAATTATTTCTCTAGAACAACACCACTAAAATATTTGCAAATTCACCCAATAACATCCATATAACTCCACAACTGACCCCTCATCAAATAAAAAGTAGCATTTCTGCCCCTCAAATTTACAGATTTCTCAAAGGGCACTCACAAACTAAGCAACGCCTCCATCTCCTCAGCGATTCAAGCCTGCTCAAAATGAACCTTCCCTTCGCCGGAGCAGGCAATTCTCCGGTCACATTCGCCACCGGCGAACTATTTCCACAACGCACAAATTCAACAACCATGGAAACGACAAAAACTTCATAGCAACTCTAAATGAAATAGTTCGGAGCAAACGGAGCTGGAATATAGCACTGAACAGCACCATTTCCACTAGACTGAAAACCCATCACGTAGAGCAAATTCTACTTCAAACCCTTGATGATTCTAGGTTGGCTTTACGGTTCGTCAATTTTCTTGGCCTTCACAAGAACTTTTATCATTCAACGATGTCGTTTTGCAATCTAATACATTCCCTTGTTCAGTCCAATCTTTATTGGCCTGCTACTTCACTTTTGCAGACCCTATTGCAAAGAAAAGTGAACCCAAGTTTTGTTTTTGACAATTTGTTAGATGTGTATAAAAGATTCAATTTTGGTCACACTTTGGGTTTTGATTTGCTAATCCAAAATTATGTTCAGGATAGGAGAGTAATGGATTCTGTGTTGATTGTTAGGCTTATGATGGAGCATTCAGTAGTACCAGAATTAAGGACTTTAAGCACTGTGCTAAATGGGTTGATTCGAATAAGACGGTTTGATTTGGTTTTGCAATTGTTTGATAATGCAGTAAATTCGGGTGTTAAGCCTTATGAGTATATTTATACAGCTGTGCTTAAAAGTTTGTGTGAGTTGAAAGATTTTGAAAAGGCTAAGGAAATGATGAATTGGGTTGAGAGAAGTGGGAGTAAAGTGAGTGTTATTTTATACAACATATTGATTCATGGGCTCTGTAAGGGTGGAAGAGTTTGGGAAGCTGTTGAAAATAAAAGTTTGTTGGTTAGCAAAGGATTGAATGTTGATACTGTCACATATTGTTCTTTGATTTTGGGGCTGTGTAAAGTGAATGAATTTCAGCTTGCTCGAAAGTTAGTGGATGAGATGTTGGGGCTGCTTTTGGTTCCTCGTGAGGCTGTAGTATCGAGTGTTGTTGACACAATGCATTGCTTAGTTCATTGTGTAAAGATGGGAAATTGGATGAAGCAGAGTCTCTTTTTAATAGAATGGAGGATAAAGGGTTGTGCCCAAATAGTGTAACTTATTCCATCATGTTTAACTCTTTCTGCAAACAAGGGAGATTAGATGTTGCAGTTCTTCTTTATAATAGAATGCTTGATAATGAGGTAGAATTAACCATATACCCTTACAATTCTCTCATCAATGATTGGAAATATTTATTAAATATAATGAAGGAGATGCACTACCGAGGAATGAAGCCTGATGAATTAATATACACTAGCATGCTCAATGCATATGGAAAAGTTGGTGATCTTAAAAAAGCTTTTAAATGCTGGATTAGTAGATAAAGCAGAGATATTCTACAAGGAAATGTCAGCTAAAGGGTTGACACCTAACCAGTTCACATATAGTTGTTTCCTTGATTATCTCACTGGTGAAGGGTACATGGTAGTAGCTAAAACATTTTTGTGTGTATTCATCCATCTTCTTCAAGTTTTCATTTGCCATTTTTAACAAATTTCCAGAAAATTTAAAATTCAAATTAGAGACCCTAAATAAGAAATTAGAGCATATTACAAATCCTAACTTCAAGATTTAAAGTAGAAATGAACATAAACAACTAAAATCTACCTTAAATTGAAAGAAAATCGTGAATTTTTTTAAAAAAGAACAAGAATTAATGGTGGGGAAGAAGGAAAAATGATTTATTTAACTTGGGGAAGATGACCATTAGTTGAATTTATAAATGGGTCTAAAGCAATTAAATTTATACATAGTATTAAAAAATCATTTTTATTCATATTTATATAGGTGGATTGTAATCCAATTCATTTTCAATCACCCAAATTCAATTAAATTTGTCCATTTATCACCCCTACTTGAGTCTATGTGGTCACTATTTAGCTAAAACCTATTTATAAGAAAAATCAGTTGAATTTTTAAATGTCTAAAGCAATGTACTTAATTTAGACAATATTAATTCCTTGATAGTGTCGATGAAGCAATAAAATAATAAATTAACTAGCGAAGAATAAATGAGATATAAAATAACAGAAATGAAAAATTCTTATTCGATTTTCAGAATCAATCAATAAATGTTGGCGCTAAACAATCAAGAATAGTTGTGTGTACAAATAAGTAATATACACCCTCTGTTCCTAATTAGTTGTCCACTTTTGAATTGGCACATCTATTAATAAAATAATAATTGACATAGTGAGTTTACCATTTTACCCCTATGAATTATGAAGTTGATGAATTAAAAACTTGAGATTTTCAAGAAGTTCTACCTTCTCAAAGCAATTAATTGAGGGTATAATAGGTAAAAAAAATTTGTCCTTTCTTGATTTGTCAAAATAAACAAGTAATTAGGGATAACTATAAAAGAAAAAGTAGACAAGTAATTAGGGACAGAGGGACTAATTTTTAGTATTGAAGTGAAAATCATATTATCATCATTTTAGGAGTAATTAAGGTCTTTATGGATAGACGACAATTGACATTAACTTCTTTCCTTAATATCTACACGGTTTAGATGTTGTTGTGTGAAAACTGTTAGCGCTAATTGAATTAAACGAAACCTCTGGAATCTCGAAATACAAGTGTTATTGTCCAAAACCTGCATCGAAACAACCAAATTTTCTCGCCCCATTCTTTTGATGACGAACAATTTTATATTATCAATGCAATTTAAAAGAATTAAACTTTAAGGTGTTTTATAAATTCGAAAATTTTCTCCAAAGGGCAAAATATTTCAGGCGGGAGAAAGGCTTTTTAACCTTAAACAACATTCAAATTCACACTCCGCTTCTCCTATTGGTCCATTTGAAATGACGCGGATCGAGAAATATTCAATGTACACCGTTGGATTAAAGATCAATCCAACGGCTATGAACAAGCATCCGAAAAACCAAATGACAACCAAAGATCTCTATAAAAACCATCCGCAGGTCTGACCCAATGCATCATCTCTCCGACAATCAATAATCTCTTTCAAAGAAAATAAAGAAGCTGTTGTTGAAATGGAGTCTACCGGAAAAGTGAAAAAGGGTGCCGCCGGCAGAAGGGGAGGAGGCCCAAAGAAGAAGCCTGTTTCCCGGTCTGTTAAGGCCGGTCTTCAGTTCCCCGTTGGAAGAATCGGAAGGTTTTTGAAAAAAGGCCGATACGCTCAACGTGTTGGTTCTGGGGCTCCTGTTTACTTGGCCGCCGTTCTTGAGTATTTGGCTGCTGAAGTAAATTTCCCTTCCTTCCCTCCAGCTTTCCTAATTTGGTTCAATTAGGATGTAGGGTTTCAAATTTTTGATTGGGTTGTTCTAATTTTTGTGTTGAAATGCTTTTATAGGTTGAGATTCGTGTTGGGTATCTCATAAGTTTTGATTTTTTTTGATTTATAGGTGTTGGAGTTGGCTGGAAATGCTGCTCGTGACAACAAGAAGAACAGAATCATCCCAAGACACTTGCTTTTGGCTGTGAGGAATGATGAAGAGCTTGGGAAACTTCTTGCTGGTGTAACTATTGCACATGGTGGTGTTCTTCCTAACATCAACCCAATTTTGTTGCCAAAGAAGACTGGAGGTGAAAAGGCCCATAAATCTCCATCCAAAGCTACCAAATCTCCAAAGAAGGCTTAGATTCTTAATGTGTGTTGTTTTTTTGGGATCTTCTGTGTATGTAATTCTGTTGTTAGAAGCTGTTCATTGTCCTTGATGGATATTAAAATGGAATTAGTTGGAACTACTGTTAGATTTTTTCTCAATTATTAATCAATGAAACCCCTTGTTTCAACTTAACAATTTCATTTCCTCATTTCTTTGTTTTTGTCTGTTGCCTTTTTCTAGATGTTAATGTTGAAGGAATCACATCATTAATAAAGTATACTTCGATTCTCTCTACAATTAAGAGCCATGTTCATTTGCCTTTTATCATGGTGTTTGTTTAGTTTTTGACTTTTCAGATGTCAGATCTTGGCCATTGGTGTATCAGATTGAAAACAACTTATGATTTCTTATTGGGGCATATGAAAAAGAAATTAACTTCATTCATTTTAAGCATAGCTTGGTGTTGCAATCTAGTCTAGATGCTACAGGAAAATGCACTTGTTAGGTAAATTCTAGTTGACAACTTCAATTGGATAGGCACCTAAGTTGAAGCATTTTTTGATCAAATTTTTTACCCAGTAATTAAAAACACTCAAATTATAATGACCAACTAATTAATAAGGTTCTTGATGCTGAATTGCTAGATTAATATAAACACGGTGACTTGTCATGTTGACAAGCACTACATAAAATTATGAGTGGATGATATTTGACTAAGAACTCTTTGATTTTAGAAAACGAGATCCCATTACTCCCAAGAAGTCCAGCTGAGAGGACGAAACCAATTGCTAATGCCAAAACAGGTTGTGTTGGAAGCATAGTATAAACAGCGTACAGGAGGGAGGCAAAAACTCCACCTGCAATCTGGGATTTCGTGCCTGCCACTCTTCAGATAACCCATAAAACCACCAGCTCCAACCAAGGTCCAAGAAAGCATATCCCAATGTCAATTTTTGGGACACAGAGAGGGCCATTTTCTTTTTACTGTGATGATCCTCGCCTTCATCTGAACCCCCCTCATTATTATTTCCACCATTATCTCCCCTACCACCACTCATCATTTGTACCCCAGAATCACCTCCACCACCACCACCTGCCTCTGGCAGAATATCGATTCCTGGCCCAGCTGGATCAACAGTAAAGGTAGTTGGCATTGTAGAGTCGGCAGAGACAACACTGGCTCTGACCCCCAAAGAGAATTGCTTTGATCCAGCAGACAAGCCTGGATACACTGTGCGAGGGGTAGTCAAGGTATGAAGAGATGAATGAAGTGACCTCAATGGCTGACTATGAGCAATGATAAGCTGCCTTCGACTCCAAGCTTGGATTCGAAAGTTAGGCAACAGTATTGAGGACTGAGAAATGGCCAAAAATTCACCCATTATCTGGAATATGAAATAGCAATGTGTACACTGAATTTCAGCGCTTCTGTAGTCTCAGCAACTTCTACAAAAATCAGCCTTCCATCAACAATCTGCAGTCGGTAGATCATTTCAATGACAGAACAGAAATAGCCAAAGTAAATGGAAATCAACAAGTGTTGGAATGTACGCGTCCACCCGTGATCACAAGACCAGGTCCCCAACAGAATAAAAGTGTAGAAAAATAAATAGCACAATGTAAATCAGGCACAAGAGTTTTACGTGGAAACCTCCTTACTCAAGGGAGTAAAATCACGACCTGTCACATGATTTTCATCTGATTTCACTAAATCTCCAAGCGAAAGTGAATTGCAGATTACAACTACAATAATGAGACCACACTCTTAGTCTCACACTAAGTAATACTCCTATTACTTACTGACCCAAAACAATGCATCCATTGCCCACTATATTAACTATTACTAATTAATATAGACTTTAAAACGTAAGACACAAGGATAACTCTAACAATGTTCTTACCCTCACTACACTAAGAGTGAAACGAATCCTACAAGTTTAGCACAGTACAAACACTCAAGAACGACAGCATGTACGAAAAGCAAATCTTCAGTTGATCAGGTCCCTTGCTGTATGAGTTCTTGTTGAACATGACCTTTCTTTGTAAGCTTATGAATTTTTTCAGAAATTCAAATTTTTTTGCCTAATCTTGGTTTGTTTTGTGAGGAGAGATTATATTATATGGACACAAATCTCTTGAGACGACCCCATTGGCTGAGAGCCTGCTTCTCTAAAAAGACGTGCATCTACCACATCAAAGGTGGCAGCTTTTCTGATAGCTGTCTCGTCGTCTTTTCACATACGCAGTCTTGCAGGGACCAGGTTCCTTGCAATGTGTTCTTTGTGAGTTGTTGAGAAGACTTGCTAACTCTCTCTCCTTTTTGAATGAATAGTGTTGTTTGTTTATTGTTGTATATATATATCAGTCACCAACAAGAGTTTTGATCACTGACACAAACAACCTATTCCGCCCTACGCATTGGTGAAGTACACTGCACTTTTCACCAACCATTCTGACAGGACAGCTTTACAGTTGTACCCGACTTTGAATCTGGACGAGAGCATTCTACCAGGGACCGGGTCTCTACATTTGTGAGGATCATCAAAACATCTAGAATATAACAACAAGACTCGGACAATAGATGTAAGATATTTCACCAGGAGGAAATGAAAATAGATGCACTGGGAAACAAATTCCCCCCAAAGTAAAAGAAGCTTTCTGCAAAAGGTAATGCCACTTAACATATTCACATTATTGATATAACATTTCTACTACTCTCAGCTGTTCTTCCTCTCATCTCTATTTCTCTGTCTGCTTGGCACTTCTCGTGTTTCTTGCAAACTATAACAATCTTTTTTATCGGTGCACACAATGTTTAGGTACTTCCGTCTTGAATGACGTAATGAAATCAAAGCTATGGTTGTTGACGAGTTTTTAAAGCATACCGAAAATCGAATCAAACTAATTTTTTTGATAATTTGGTATTTGGGAATAAAATTTTAGAATTATGATATTTGAGTTTGGATTTGGTAAGAGACATCAATACCATTTGGTATTCGATATATATCTCGAATAACGAATTATTCTTAATGAAGGTTATATATCAACATGTATATTACTAATTAATACAAGTCCAAAGAGAAAGTTAAAAAATATATGATAAACAATCCAAATACATATGTTTTTTACTTTTATCAAATTGTTTTTCTTAATGTCTTCTTATTTGTTGATCTTCTATTATATCGTGTCTCCATATAAAAAAATAGAAATAATATTAACTTTGTAACAATTGGCTACAACTTCAATACGGTATTTTCGAATACCGTACCAAACCAAAAATTTAATTAACGATTACCTAATTACCGAACCAACATTTAAAAAAATCTTATTTGGTATCTACTTTTATCATTACCGAACCCGAATTTGAGAATCCTGAACCGAAAATCGAACACCCACCTCTAATGGAGATAATTAAGTGTTCTATTTCAAGCTTATTTTAAGAAGTGATGTATCTGACTCGAATATGGTATAAAATTACTAAATGATGGGATAATAAATAATTCTCGCATGTTTGGGAGTAGCAAGAATTATTTTGGGATGCTTTCTCTCCCGGTGCACGTTAGCATAATCTGCGCCCACCATGGGTAAGAGAGCTCATATACCCACTCAGAAGGCGATAATGGCAAGGGAAGCACAAAACATGAAGGGAAATACTCAGCGAGGTCGAAAACTAGATCCAGTAGGGAAGCAAGTTCGAAGGCAATGGAATGGAATCAAGTGCGAAATCAGTTGACTCAAGAGGGTTAGATGAATTAGCAACAATGAGTGTAGATATATCTTCAGCACAACTGAAGAACAAAGCAGAATTTTGGAAATGAGGTCACCATCATACCTGACCAAGCTCAGACTAATGTAATAGTAACATGCAATAAGGGAACAATGAAACAACAACAAGCTCAAGCAGAGGTAATATGGAGTGTGTTAGTTCAGTCCTCGAGTCCTACAGAATCGAGTAGTAGCAACCAATCATGTGGTCACTATTTATAAAAAAAATAAGTTGAATTTTTAAATATGTTTAAAGCAATGTACTTAGTCTAGACAATATTAATTCATTGATAGTGTCCATGAAACAGTAAAATAATAAATTAACCAACGAAGAATAAATGAGAAATGAAAATTCTTATTCGATTTTCAGAATCAATCAATAAATGGAAGGGTTGTGTGTACAAATAAGTAATACAATACCTTTGTCCACTTTTAATTGTTATGTTGCGTTTTTCGAAAGTCAATTTGACTAATTTTTAAAGTTAAATTAGATTACATTAATTTGATAGTTTAAACAAAAAAAAGTAGATATTCAAAAACTATACGAAAAGTACTATAAATTGCAATTTTTTGCATACTAATATGATGAAAAAATACATTGTAAAATGTTGGTCAAATTTTTTATCGTTTGACACTATAAAAGGAAACTATGACAATTAAAAGTGGACGGAGAGAGTAGTTTTTAGTATTGAAGTGAAAATCAGATGATCATCATTGTAGGGGTAATGAAGGCCTTTATGGATAGACGACAACTAACATTAACTACTCTCCTTAATATCTACACGGTTTAGTTGTTGTTGTACGAAAACGGTTAGCGCTAATTGAATTAAACAAAATCTCTGGAATCTCAAAATACAAGTATTATTGTCCTAAACCTGCATCGAAACAACCAAATTTTCTCGTCCCCTTCTTTTGATGATGAACAATTTTATATTATTAATGCAATTTAAAAGAATTTAACTTTAAGGGGTCGTTTGGTAGAGCGTATTAGGAAAAATAATGAATGCATTAGCCTTGTGTATTACTAATACCTTGTTTGGTACTCATTTCTAACCTATGTATAACTAATGCTTGCATTAGTTGTATACTCTATTGTGTATTAAGGTATGCATTACTAATATCATGAATTTCTAGGTAGGCATAATCCATCAGTGGCTCCCTAAAGTTGGCACGAAGTTTTACTTAGACACCTTAACTGGGCGATGTTCATTTTAAACCCCTCATGTAGGATTTCGTTGTGTCATCTTGACACTTTTCACTGACATGACATGGTGAGTGTAATACACTCAAAGTCAGCGCGTAAAGGGCTTTTTTTCAGACCAAAAATTTATATAAAACATTGTTCATCTTCTTCGCTCTTTCTTTGTGATTATCTCATCCACCACACACCATCAACCCACCGCCGTTGCATCATCGCTATTAATCTTATTAAAATCGAAGTAATTCTTCATTTTTCAGATCTGAAAATCACAACAACGATCATCTTCTTTTCATTCTGTTTCTTTAGATCCAACAATTAAATTTCAGTGCTACGAAATAATTACTCTATTTCTTGTTCACATATTTGAATTCTCTGCACATGTAAGAAATGCAAAAAATAAATAAAATTCTTCCATTGTTAGTTATAACTGATTTTTTTAGAAGTAAATTAAAGAAGAGAAAAAATATGCTTTTATAAATTAATTTTTTCAATGTAATTAAATTCTTTTGAAAGTGTTTCTTGAAAAGACGATCGAGTGAAAAAGGGGTTGAGGTTGGGGTGGGTGGGGGTAAAGAGGATGGACGATCTAATGGGGGTGGACGAGCGGTTAAGGTTGGGATGGGTGGGGTGGAGAAGACACCTGGGTTGGTTGGGTTGAAGAAGACAAGGGTGAGTTTCTTGAAAATTAGAAGTAATGAATTTCTTTTTAAAAAATATTTATTATTTGAGTTTAAAATGCCACATGTCATCAAGTTTGTGGTTATTTTGTTGGAAAAGGCAAGACACTAACAAGAATGCCCGATAGGATAACAACGGAATAATACCCAAGTCTAACTTTCCCTTTCAATTTGAACCAAGAGAAGACAAACCAAATCAAGCAATACGAAGAATGGACAGCAAGTATATCAACCAAACAAAAACAACAAGATAAGAATAAGTCAATCACACAAGACACAACGATTTACGTGGAAAACCCTTCGATGTGAAGAGTAAAAAACCACAGGACCAAAATCTTCACTATAAACACCAAGAGTTACAAAATTGTTCTCCAAAATTGGCCACAAAACAAGCGCCAAACAACGAGCAACAACAAAACAAGATTGCACCAAAACTAGAGAATTAAAAGAGAGATTTCACCCAAAATGAGCTACTGTTCACGCCCCAAAA
>JAJONR010013436.1:0-17008 GCA_029582245.1 Solanum etuberosum
GGTCATTTGAAGTTGACCTAAAACTCATAACTTAAGCATAACTTGTAAAATTTCAGATTTTGCTATTTCCAATTTAGTTCTTTTTGGAACTCAAGGTGCTACATCTAGTAACCTTAACACTTAAGAAATTTTAAATTCCTTGGTAAAATCCTACTCACAACGAAGGATGGTTCGAGTCTTAGCTCAAAAAATTTATGGGGTGTTACATTTTCCTCTTCAGTTTTTGGCCTTAATTCACCTAGAATCGAATGGTTTCTTCAAAACTCTCTTAGATTCGAATTTCCAATATAAGTACATGAAAATCTACTCAAACTCATAACATCCATCTCAATAACTCATCGAAACCCATCATTAAAGATTTAAGAACAAAACTTCAAAAAACTCATCAAGAACTTCAATACATGGATTGTCATGGAGGAAATTAACTCAAGAAACTCATGATTGGCGTGAGGGTGAACGAACCCATCACTATGAAAGCTTACATACCTCGTTAGGATCGAATCCTTGGCGAAATCCCTCGATGATTGCAAGAAAATCTTGAACGCTTGAATCTTTTCTCTTTTTTTCTCTTCTTGAACTTCTCTCTAAAACCCTAAGCGTATTTTAGAATTGTGACAACGGATCTAAGTTAGTTTAGGCCCCTAAATATATTACTAAAAATGAGTTAGGCTAGTGGGGTAAGGAAAAGACCAAAATACCCCTCCTTAATTCGAATGAATTTTCTTAATCGGACAGGCTGAACTCAAACGGGCATATCTCCCTCATCCAAACTCAAAATTTATCAAACTCAGTGGCGTTGGAAAGAGGACTCAGAGATATTTCATTTGATACCTTATAGGCCACCTAACTCATCATGTTCTGAAAGTTATGATTGACCCAAAATTCACAATTTAAGGGTAACTTGCAAAATTGTCAATTTAGCTCTTTCCAAATTGATTCTTACTAAAATTAGTTCTTTCTAAGACCGAGGTGTTACAATAATACTTCCACTTGCTATCAAATCTGAGATAAAATGGTACCGAATGTCAATATGTTTTGTTCTACTGTGAAATGCCTGATTTCACGTCATTGCAATAGTTGTTTTGTTATCACAGAAAATCTTGGTTCCAACTGATTGCTCCTGAAATACATCAACAAGCAATCTCTTTAGTTAAACCGCTTGACAAGATGATGCAGTGGCATCAATATATTTTGCTTCGGATAACGACAAGGTCACAGTTTCTTGCGTCTTTGAACTCCAAGATATAATACCTGAACCAAGAGAGAATGCATATCCGGGAGTACTTTTTCTATCAGTCAGTGGAACCAAACAATCTAAAATCTAATTTTTTTTAATACCAAATTCAAAAATCAGTAGTTTTGGCAACATATCGTAAAATCCGCTTTATTGCCCCAAAATGATGCTTTGTTGGGTTATGCATGAATCTGGAAACAACAGTAATAGGAAATGCTATGTCGGGTCATGTGTGTGACAAATAATTCAGACCACCAACTATACTTCTAAAGCAACAAGGATCCGTCAAACCCGTACCATCATCAAATATGAGCTTCTCATTTACATTTATAGGTGTATAAGCTATCTTACAACCCAACATGGTAAATATCCTAAGAAGATCAATAGCATATTTTCTTTGCGACACAAAAATGTCATCTAAACTTTGGTTAATCTCAAGACCAAGAAAATAGTGCAACAATCCTAAGCCGGTCATTTCAAAAAAATTCGTCATGAAAGACTTAAATTGAAACACCCCAAAAATTTCTAAGTTAAGACTCGAACTATTCTTCATTTGTGAATAAAATCATACCAGGTGATTCTTAAATTGCCCGTATGTGTAAAGGTCAATTATTTGGTGTGCGAATGAATTTGGATACGAATTAAGGTCACTAGAATCCCCTAGCACCAAGTTAATTTGAAAGCTTCCTTACCGATTAAGTTTTGATGTAAGATTCTACTTGTGTTAACTTCAAACAACCATATCTCTTAGAATATAAAGAGTTATGTGGCTCATCACCTATCAAATTAAAGGTATTTGAATCTTATTTCCAACGCCACCAATTTCGCGTCAATCCAAGTTCTGAGTAAAAAGTTATGGCCATTTTAGTAATCGTATACAGTGCAGTGACGAATTAGCCGATGGGAAAACATTAAAAAGGGTCATTTTTTTCTTTTTACCTCTAAGAAAATCCTATTCGAATTTCTTAAATAATTAAAGGCTCAAAACAATCAGAGTTTCATCTCTTAATCTTCCATTCTATTCTCTCTCAAACCCTAAGGAAAAAATCAAAGTAGAAGACTTCATTCAAGATTCTTTCAATCTTTTTCAAAATTATTCTTCAAGGTAAGTTTTTCTCCTAGAATTCCATTCTTTCCAACTCAAATATCTTCATACAATTATGAATCATTAATTAGAATCCTAATCTTTGGCTATAGAGATTTCAAGAAACTAATTCAAGAATCTCAAGAAATGTTTTCTTGATTGTTCTCCTTCAAGCTAGGGTTTCAAGGCTTCTATTCAAGTTCTTTTTCAAGATTCTTCAAGAAACTTGTTCTTTCAGGTATTTAAGGCTATCATATAATTGGACTAGTTCGTCCTCACGCCCTACATCTACTTTCAAATTAGTAAAAGAGTAATCTAGGTTTCTATCCCTAGATTTGAGTATTCTTGTGACGAGTTGATTTTGAGTTCTTGAGTTCCTAATTCTTTTTAAAATTCTATTTCTTATTATTGAATTGCTATATGTTATGCATTACAATTCTTTAGTTGATTCGTTCATGTCTATATTTCAACATGAACCTTATGAATTGAGTATTTTTGAGATGAGAAGTATCGTTGAGTTCTGAATTCTTGAGTTCTTGAGTCCTTGAGTTCTGAGTATTGAGTTTTTATATTCTTATTGAGATCCTTGAGTTGATTTGTTCATGTCCATAATTCAGCATGAATCCTATTTTGACTTATAAATCTTGAGAAGCTTTTTAAAGCCAACACTTGAGTTTTAAACTGAGTTTTTGAGGAAGTAAAAACTGAGTTTTTGAGGAAGTAAAAACTGAGTTTTGAAAAAAAGTTTTAAAGGTTCTATTTCATAAAGACTTAAGAGTTTTTAATGTTATTTTATTTGTGTGTATATATATACACATATACATATACATATACATATACATATGTACCTATGTTGATTATTGGACTTGAAAGATAAGTTCATAAGTGCATGTTTTCAAGAAGTTAAACATGTCTCATATTTTGAAAAGTATTTCAAGTAATGTAAGAAGTCTATTCTTTGTAATGCGTGAATTGAGCACAAAGTTATATTAACTATTTTGGGAGTAGTATCGAGCACCGAGTTGGGTTAGAGTCTTTTATGATTCAGAAGTCCCATAGAACTACGTAGCCAGCGTAGGATAAGATAGCATTGATTCTTCATGTGACTCATCACTGCCTCTGAGAAGGCTTATTAGATGGATCCATAGTCACGATATCATCCTATACCCCGACAAAGTATAGGATGGCCCTGGCAACGTGAGGCGACACGTTGTATCAATGCTAGGCTCATGGTAATGGTTGTTGTTTAGAGAAACCCCACACAAGTAAAGTATATTATTTTCATGTTGCTTTTATTGCATATCTTATTGTAAAGCCTAAATGGTTTTCACTTCATGTTCATGTATTGATTCAGTAGAGTTGCTTCCATTCATTCAGTTCAGTTATTTATTTACTCAGCCATATTACATACTCGTACATTCCATATACTGATGTCATTCGACTTGCATCCTTTTATGATGCAGATACAGGTTTTTAGGATCCTCAACAAGAGTCCGTTGAGATCACTTCATCTGTTCGTCAACTTTTGAGTAAGACCTCTTTGCTTCTGGAGGACTCCAGTTTTATGCTTTGTTGTAGTAGTTTTCTTGAGGAGTTGTGGGTCTTGTCCCGACACTCATCTTTGTATAGTAGAGGCTTCATAGATAGACAGTTTGGAGAGTCTTTCAGTTTCAGATGTTTTATTTAAAACTTATGTTTCATACTTAGTATATTCAGTTCAGTTTTGAGATTCAGTAAACTGTTTTTAAATGTTTATTTCAATTTGATGCTTATGTATGCTCGAGTTAGTCTTCCGCTTCTAGTCAGCCAGGATGAGGGTTCGTTTGGGGACCATCAATGGTTTTTCGAGTGTCGGCCACGTCCAGGGTGTAGGCTCGGATCGTGACATAAATTCAACAATAAGAGATTCACAAGATCCCATATAAATCATATCATCTACGTAAAGACACATCACCAAGAAATATGTTTTACCTCGCTTCTTTACATATAGAGTTGGCTCATTTTTGCTTCTTTCAAATCCATTCTCTTGGAGAGAAGAGTTGATCTTGCTATACCATGTTTGCGGGGCTTGTTTTAGCCCATATAAGGCCTTTTTCAGCCTATACACTTTACTTTCTTGTCGGCTCACAACAAAACCTCCTGATTGAGAAACATAAAGTTCTTCCTCCAAGTCTCTATTTAAGAAGGCAAACTTGACTTTAAATTGGTAAACTGGCCAAGAGAGTTGAGCAGCAAGAGCTAAGAGACTTCTCACCGTTTCAAAGCGTGCTACGGGAGAGAATGTTTCATCAAGATCAATTCCTTGCTACTGTGCATATCCTTTTGCAACAAGTCAAGCCTTGTGCTTCTAAATAGATCCATCTGCATTGTACTTTGTGCGATATATCAACTTTAGGCCAATAACATTCTTACCATCTGGTAAGTTAACCAATTTCCATGTTTCATTCTTTTCGACAGCGTCCATTTCTTCAATCATTGCTTGTTGCCACTCTTCTTTTTCAACTGCTTCTCCATAATATATAGGATCTGAAACAAGAAGAGAAAATTGACAAAAACTATACATGTTATTAGAGTATCTCAGATTTGGTTTTTTGTCCCTTGTTGATCTTCTTAGTGGAGTTGGCTCTGCTGAAGATTCTTCAACAATTTCAGATGTTACTGGAGCCAACTGTTCAGCTACAAGTGACTCGGGTTCATCATCAAGAATTAGAGAATTTGTTGGTGCTGAAATATTTCTTTCATTCCAAGCCCAACTTCATATTTCATTGAACCTAAAATCCCAGCTTATGGTAACTTTTACACTCATCGGATTATACAACTTCTATGCTTTGGATTGAGGACTATAGCCCACAAAAATGCTTTTTTCTGATTTCACATCAAGTTTGCGACGAGATGGAGAAATATCCAAAGCAATATGCTAAACAACCAAAAAAAATTAGATGGCTTACCCATGGCTTTCTGCCCTTCCAGGCTTTATAAGGGGTTCGATTCATAACTGCCTTTGTCGGTGAGATATTGAGAAGATACACTGATGTTGCTACTGCTTCTGCCCAAAACTTCATTGAAAGTTCTACTTCTTTCATCATGCTTCGAGCCATTTCCACCACAGTTCGGTTCTTTTGCTCGGCCACTCCATTTTGCTCTGGCATGCGTGGTGCTGTCAACTCCCTGTGAATACCATTTTTCTCACAAAAATGATCAAATTCTTTAGAAGTAAATTCACCGCCTCTATCCGAACGGAGAGCCTTTAAAGAACATCAATTTTGCTTCTCTACTAACGCTTTGAATTTCCTGAAATACTCAAAAACTTCAGATTTGAACATCAAGAAATAAACCCAACTCATTCGGCTATAATCATCAGTAAACAACAAAAGATATCAATTTTCACCTAAGGATTCAAACTCATCAGACCACAAACATCAGTGTGCACCAATTCAAGACAACTTGAAGCCCTCCAAGCCTTGTTTACAGGAAATGATACTCTACTTTGCTTCCCGTAGACACACCCTTCGCAGAAACTAAGACCATTAATTATAGGCAGCCCAACAACCATATTTTTTTGACCCAACAACTTCAGCCCTTTAACATTCAGATGTCCATACCTTAGATGCCATAAACTAGTATCACTAGTTTTCTCAATTGAAGCACAATTTTTATTTTGTGTCATAAAAATGTTGACAATACTCTGCCCAGATTTCTTATCATAAATAGTGCATCAACAATCATCAAACAAAATAGAGTAACCACCAATTATCAATTGCCCAACACTTAACAAATTATGAGATAAATTAGGAACATATTGCACATCATGTAGAAGCTTTACATTACCCTGGGTGGTTATTATGGCAATTGTGCCTTTTTCTTCAACCTTTATTGGCTTGTTGTCTCCAAGTCGACCCTCACTTTTCTTGGATTCGTCAAATTATTTAAACAATGACCTTGCTCCGGACATATGGTTTGAGCACCCACTGTCCATGAACCATACTCCATTAAGGTTATCATATGACAGAAGATTGGTTCATGAATAGCTTACTCCCCTCTTCAACTTCCTTTGTGAAATTCGCTTGCTTTTGGTCATCTCACTGCTTGGTCCAGCAATCAGCTTCTATGTGGCCTAGCTTCTTGTAATATCTACACAAAACGTTATTTTTATTTTGACGTTGTTCACCAAATTGTCCTCTTCCTCTGTTGTTTCCACGACCTCGATAATCACCCCTTCCTCTATCGAGGCCACTTGAATATTCTGATTTTCATTAGTAAAAAGGATCCTCTTTTACCTGAAAAGCATTCTCCTCTACCTTTTCAGAGGACCTGCTGATCCGAACTTCATGGAATAATAATGAACTCATTAATTCATCAAAATTATAAGTAGATAGATTCTTAGATTCTTCTATTACAGCAACAACATGGTCAAAACCTTTAGTTAAACTTCTCAACACCTTACTCACAATAGTTTCATTACTACCATTTTCACCATATGTTTTCATGTGATTAACAATTCCATACACCCTAGACATAAATTCCTCCATAGTTTCTTTTTCTTTCATCGACAAAGTTTCAAACTCATGAAGAAGTGTTTGAAATTTCACAGTAATTACCTTTCTGTCACCCAAATATTCTTGTTTTAGAGTATCCCATGCTTGTTTGGAAATTTTTGTTGTTGCAATTCCTGAGAAAATTTCATCATTCAATGCCAATTGGATAAGAAATAATGTATTTGCATCTTTCTTGCGAGTCTCTCGTAGTTGATTGTCAGGTTGAGCCGGTGCCGGATTTGGCTCAACATACCCAGACTCCACAAAATCCCATATCTCCTGGGACTGTTTTGAAGCATTAATCAACACCATCTTATTTCTAAAAAAAGAAATCCATATATAGTTTATGTTGACACCTCATACGTCGAAGTGTTCAAAGTATCTATTAAGGGCTTCAAAATGGAGATAGGACAAACAAAACAAGCAACATGTTGTTCCACGAGCATGTTTGCCAATTCCAGATGTGCAACTTAAAACTTATAACTGCCCAAACTAGGTTGACGTTACTCTCTAACCAAAAGGGCATCAAAAGATTTAAAACAAATATTATTCTCTCTAGAATATGATCGAACACCTTGCTTCATGACAACGTTCATCTTATTAGCATAAACCAAAGTGTCAACTACCGTGTCCGTGTCTTTCTTGTGTGTTGCCATGGACCAATCCTTATCATCAACTTTATCTTTACCTTTGCTAAACTCCATGGCTTTTATGGAAACCCAAACATCATCTACTACTTTTCCAGAATTCACATCCAACGTGACTTTCATCTCTTTTGCTCGTTTCGCATCTTCTTCATGTTCATCATCCAAAAACTTATTAGTCCCATTAATATTATGAAAAATATCAACTTCATGTTCATTCATTATCGATTGTACACCATCTTGTTGTCTCGCTTTGTCACGAACTTTTGAGTTTCCTAGTAACAAGCACACTTACTCTCATCGTATTTTTAATGCTTGCAATGGCTGCAATATGATGGTAACTCATCATAGATATTATTTTGATGAATTAATTTAAATAATGACTTATTTTGATCAAAAAATTTCATTTCTGGTAAAGTAAAGTGTGTGAATCCAACGGATAACTTCAATAGGTTTTAGGTTTGGTGTATTAAATAATTTAATTACTGATGCTTGTACTATATTTGGTGTATCTAGAAGACATGCAAGTCACTTAAAATGTAATTACATGTAATTCTACATAACTTATAATAAATGAAATTAAACAGTTATAATAAATTAAACCAAGCTCGAATTTTCTAAATACATCAATCTAATTAGTGGGATTGCAAATGCTACCGAGGATGTGAGGTTGCTTAGGCAACGTAGATAATCATTTCTTCTGTATGAATCAATATTTTATTACAAATCCTTCTTGATACCTCCCAAAGCTAGTGTAGAACAATGGACTATAAGACCATATCAATGTCAAATATCTTGTAGAAATTAGAGCTTATGTATTTCATAAAGTTAAGCATTTCAATTACATTAGAAAATGACTTGTAATCTTTATTATGACCATCTCTCATTGATTGTCCCCGAGTATCATTATCAAGAAGTATATCCACGACTTCTTGTACTATTTTTTCCTAGCGTAGATCTACGTATTGTTAATAGATCGGTAAGGGTATTGTTTTGATAGATAACTCTTCTATAGAGTTCATTAATATCTGAGCTAATTAGTTTTTCTATCATCCATCTGATTGATCGGTCTCAACTCATGAGGAAGAACCGGTAATAAACACAAAATCATCAATTCTTGCTCTATACTTTTTCAAATTAAATGTTTATCCAATTTCACGCATCAAACCAAAAATTCATTTCTTATTCCATCTTTTCGATATTCCCATTCATTTTCTATGTGTCCTTCTTTCCCCAATTATTCTCATTCTACCAACAAATTTCCATTCACAAGTATTAGAACAGTTGAAGAAATTGTGAATACATTGACTTGACAGAGCATTTTTATGGGGAATTGATGTGTAGCTTATATAACAGTAGCAATGTTAGGATATTTTAGTACTACTTAATTGCATTTATAAAAGAGAGCATAAAGGAATAGTTGGACAAAACATTTTGTTGATTTTGAAAAAAATTAATGATATTTAGATATATTATACGCATCTTACTACACGATTCAAAAGTTTTCATTACTTTCTTAAACTTCATGTTTTGTTAAATTAAAACACATAAAATAAAACGACAGAGTAACATGACATTCTAAGAAATAGAAAAAGAAAAACAATTAAATTTATATATTATTACTTTCAAAAATCATTCAATCTCCTCACTAAAATCATCATAAGATTTCACAAAACAAGACCCTTTTAATTAACTTGAATTTAAAACTGTTCGAAATAGTATCCCAATAGAGTTCAATCTCATCACCACAGCTTAATCCACGATTCTCGAACTAATCGGCACAAACAATTGCATAGTCCTTACATGGCTTCATCTTCACAACATAAGCCCTTTCATCATTTTTATGGTTGTTCTCTTCAGTAACATCCCATAATTGAAAATGATGCATTTTCCCTTTCTCCAAACAAATGAAATTGTTATAGAAATGTTTGATCATAAATGTTTGTCCTTAATTTTATTGGCCATGAATGGATGCATTTTATTCCTAGTTCAAAAAGATAAAATACATTGAGTTTCCAAACTATGTGGTGTCCAAATTGAGTCAATATGGAGTATGAACAATTGCATCATGTAATCAATGAATCTTGGAAAATTACTGCATATTTTTGGTGCAGAAACTGAAATGGACACTGTTACATTTGGTGCACATATTGAACACTGTTTCCCAACTAGCTTGGGATTTGATGTAGCTGTTGTATTGAACACTGAGTTTTGTGTCACAGCTCACTTCAAATCATAAGGTTGTGAGTTCGAGTCACCGGAAGAAAAACAGATGGAAGCTCCTAGGGAGAAGTTAAAAAAAAAAAAAAAGGTGGCACAGATTAGCTCATTCCATTCATCGGGGACTCCGAGTAGACACCAATGGCCACAATCTTGCTTCGCCCTTCTACCGATCTTCTCATACACTGATGGGTGGTCATCCTTGCGGAAATTTATTGACTGTGTTACGTTTAAAAGGACTACTGGCAACTGCCTTTCCTTAATCACCTCCTCCACAATCTTCATTTTCAAAGGATAGCTCCTCTCAAAACAGGTTTACTCTCTTTACTACAACTTCCACCTGAATCCCAATCTCTGCCTCTGTTTAAATACAAGTAAACTTAAACCACGTTTGATAGATTTGTAGATTACCATTTTTCCTTATTAGAATGAATATTGAATGTGGGGAAGGCTAAATGATCAATGTTGCTCGTTTCCTTCAATGATACAACATACACTTTCATAAGATAAGAACTCTCATGTTAGTATTTTCATTTTTATGTCGGAGATTACCTCTTCGAGCTCTGGCAGCATTTCCTGCTTAGATAGACTTCGGAAAGCCCTTCACAAATTCTCTCTCCTTAGTTGTGTCACTTAAAATATGCCATCACCAATAGTCTCTGCAGGAACATGTTCCGTTCTCAAACTTATGGAACCTATTGGCATCTCTAACAAGAAATATTTTCTTCAAAATCTTTGACAAACCCTTGATGTACTCATGACAATCTCCACAAACTCTCAAATTCTTGAAAACACGAATTGGCTTCCCCTCAATTTCATCGCCACCAGAAAGAAGTGCCAAACCAATTGCCAATTTCTCGCTGTGAAATCTCAGGCTCTCATCCCTTGTTTCATCTTCAACATCGTGTAATGAAAAGCTTACTTCCCGTGTGTAACCGAGTTCATATTTCATTTTCTTCTCCATCTTATATAAAAATTCATGGATAGCTTTAGTAAGTGGGTGTGTCTCATCTCTGTTGTAGAAAAAGTGCATCTTCTTGTCGATCTCCACCCAACTTTGTCCTGCTTCTTTTCTTAAACCTTTCGTTTTCACCAGTCCTCTTAATCCCTCACATTCTTCCCATAGGCGGGCATCAGCGAAAATGTTTGACATCATAACATAATTCACCGGATTATTGCCATCTAATTTTAAGAGAATCTCCCCAACTTCTCTTCCTATTTCTACATTCTTGTGTACTCTACATGCACCAAGCAGTGTCTGCCAAATACCAACATTTGGTTTTACTGGCATGTTCTCTATCACAACCTTAGCTTCTCTTAGGCGTCCAGCTCGACCTAGGATATCAACCATGCAAGCATAATGCTCTACTGAGGGTTTTAAACAATTTGAATTGCATAGTTTTGAAAAGTATTCTTCACTTTCTTGAACTAACCCCGAATGACTACAAGCTGTGAGCAGAGCTAAGTAGGAAACCTCATCAGGCTCAATCCTACCCATATGCATTTTCTTGAATAGTTCAACTGCTTCTCCACCAAGACCATACTTCCCATACCCGGTGATCATAACTGTCCATGAAATCACATTTTTTTCTGGCATAACATCAAAAAGTGTTTCAGCTTCCTCTATTAACCCACATTTTAGATACATATCCATGATTGAATTCAATACAGATATGTCTAACCCAGAAGGTATTTTTACTGCACAACAATGCAATTGTTTCCCAAGCTCAATTAGAGCAAAATCAGCAAAGATACCCATCATGCTTGACAGCACAAACCCATCCAATGTGATGCTACTTTCCCTGAGCTGCTTGAACAAGTTCATTGCCTCTGTTAGTTTGCCTTCTTGAGCATACCCTACGGTCAGTGTCGTCCATGATATCACACTTTTCTGTTCAACTTGACTAAACACCTTATGAGCTTCAAACAAGTTTCCTGATTTGACATACAAATCAATTAGGGCGCCTGCAATAACTTTTTGGCTGGAAATAAGGAATCCCCTAGTAATAAGAAAACCATGAATTTGGCTTCCTTCACGGACTGCCTTAAAACCACTGCAAGCCTTCAATGTGCTTGCAAACGTAAACTCGTCTGGCATTTCTCCTTGTTGTTGCATTTGTTTGAACAGATACAAAGATTTATCACCAAATCCTCCCATTGCATACCCTGCTATCATTACATTCCAAGTTATGAGACTCTTTTCTGGCATTTCATGGAACTTCTTTTCAGCCTCACCAAGTTTCCCACATCTCGAGTACATATCAATAACTGAATTTCCTGCAACTGGATACTTTTCAAACCCACTTTTAGCACATAACCCATGAATCTGTTGTCCATTTTCCAGAACACCAAGAATACCACATGCCTTTAAGTTAGTGGAAAAAGTGTATTCATTGGGTCTTACATTTGAGAAGAGCATCCGAGAGAGAAGCAACAAGGATTCTTGAGCATTAGAGTGTTGTAAATATCCACACATTAAAGCCGTCCAAGAAACCACATTTCTTTCAGGCATTTTGTGAAATACTGAGCGAGCCAGTTCCACTCTACTGCACTTCCCGTACATATCAATGAGATCATTGCTTATCATCAAATCAAATGCATAACCCATCCTTAATACAGCTCCATGAACTTGCTTTCCCACATCTAAAGACAAAATCTTAGAACAATTTCTCAGTAGTTCAGCCAACCTTTGCCTCTCATTCATTACAAAAGAAGTACCTTGCCGCATCTTCTTATCAGATAGCTATAAATCTCGTGGAACTCAAAGAAGTTGTCCAAATATTTGTCCTCTCATTTGAAAGTCTGAAAAAATGTAGTTAAATGGGAATCCAGGTTCAGATATACGACTGTTCTAATTTTTCTCCCCAACGGTGGTTTGGGTTATATTATGTAACAGGAGAGATTCAAACTGGTTTCGGTTCACTGAGTCTCCAACCAGCATCAGCCTCTTTCCTTTCAATCTCTTCGAAAAATCTGATGCATTAAACCTACAAAAGTAGAACTCGTTTAAAGATACAAATTATTAAGTAGTCCCCTGAATCGACAAATCACAGGCTATTTATCAATGAAATGAATAAGTTTTATCATCACATGAATCAGCAGAACAGCAAAACCTATAGATATTACAGGATATTGTTGATACTGCCATACCATCTATTAACATGTGCAATCAATTTATGAAACTACTATTTGGTGATAATATTGAGGAAGCTCCATATTAATATGCAGGTTAAGGTGTAATTGATTTCTGATCACTACGAAATGTTATAAAGTCAGAAAAATATTTTCTTTATTGAGTTAATCATGTATGATATTGTGCAACATGATAAGCCCTCCTACCAACTCCAAAACAGTGTATTAAATATATGTACTACCCGACCCTTAAACATATATATATATATATATAGAGAGAGAGAGAGAGTGTTAAATGATCAAGAATCTATTATGCTTATGTTCCGCATGGTGATCATGTTGAGGTTTAGCCATAGATCAAGGTTCCATTTCAGATTCAGACAATGACAGTGCATGTCAAGGGCGCTAGCGCATGCCCCCGGGATGATCATTACCACTTGAAGTTTCAGTTAACCAAAAACATCTCAATGATAGACATTTTCAATTAGCAAGTGCAATGCCATAGTCAGAGTGAATTATCTAACCATCTTGCTTCAACATGACAGTGAAGTATCCTTCACAAAGTAGACACTTAAACAAACACCTTACAGGCAACCATTTTGAATACAGTGAAACATCCTCCACAAAGGTAAAGAATTCATTCAGACACTTAAACAAACACCTTACGGGCAAACCATTTCCACCCCACCACCCAGTGAAATTGCAGATACAAGTGTGAAGAAATTTCATACCTGGAATTTACTGCAACAACAGCTCGATACACACAGCATTTCGTATTTACACAAGTTTCTTTGAAGTTACATTTAGCCATGCATTTTATTTGAATAACAAGTTAAAGTATCTTGAGTGGAAAAAGATTTTTCACTTAAAAAAAAAAGTAAATTAATTTTTCAAACCTGAAATTTATTTATTTTAAATTAATATATTCTATAACCAAACAATATTTTTAAATGTTCTTTTAATGTCCAAATAGCTCTTGTTAGGGTCTTTTGGTTGGTACAAATAAAGATGTTTTAATATGTTGATATCAAATACCATAGTCATTACCAAACTCATGAGAAAATAATTTTATGAAATATTTTTGGTTATTATTTTTATTCCATCAATCAGAAGATGACCTACAGAAAAAAATATATATATGTGTGGCGGGGAAGGGGGCCAGGTTTCGAACCTGCAACCTAATGTAGGCAATGTGGTGCCTAAATCGTCATTCCATGGAGTGAGTTTCACACAATTTTATCTTCCTTTTATCTTTTATATATGTGCACTAAGATATTAATTCTGTAAATGTATAGTAAAAATTTAAAATAAGGTAGTATTATGTGACATTGCTTCGACTAACGTGTACCTACTTTTAGTGATACTTCTATTCTTTTTGAATTATGAATTTGTATCTAAGTCCAACCAAAATGACCCCTTAAAGATTATGAAATACTTTTTTTTAATAATGACACAGCATAACATTTATGACTGACCTAATAAATAAAAAAAGTAAGTGAGTTTCATTAATTACTTAAAGCTTACCAAACTTGACACAATGAAGAATGAGTCTCCAAATCCATCTCAAAATAAGGAGAAAAAACAGCAAGATGAAAGAGTTCTATTTTCCCACTTCAAATATTCTCATTACAAGACCTAAATTGCTTTTAGATCGTTACGAGATAGCAATAACAAGAAATTGATCGGTCAGAATCGAATAATCGATCTCAAAAATTTTGAGAGTATTATTTTACGTGATTATCTCTCTTCTATTTAAAAGGTAAATATTTGTCACGGGATGGACAAATGCTTTCTTGATTTACAGAAAATCAAATTACGAGATAGCAATAACAAGAAGATGATCAAATTACTTTTTGAACCAATTAATGGTATACTATCTCTCTTCTCTATATATTTAAAAGGTTAAATGTATGTCACAATGCGAGAGACAAGTGTTTTATTTATTAATTATAAATAAATATGACCAATTAATAATTTTTTGAAGCGGCTAATGGAACTATCTTTCTTCTATTTGAAAGATTAAATATCAGTTAGAGAAAAACAAGTGTTTTCTTGATTATATAAGATGATCAAATTACTTTTTGAAATGACTGATGATATATACTATCTCTTTTCTATAAATTTAATAAGATTAAATGTCTGAAAAAAATTAGTATTTTCTTTATTATCGAAGACAATCAAATATGAATAAATTTTTTGAAGTGACTAATAAAATTATATTTTTTATATTTGAAAGGTTAAATGCCGGTTCAAGGAAAGTGCTTTCTTGATTACAAAAGATCAAATAATTTTTTAAGCATGAGATGTGTGGAGCTTTATTTTAAGTGTGTTACATGTACACACAAAATGAATTAAGGTATTTCTAATATCCTTTATTTCTTTTTCCTTTTTGGTTGTTTTGTAGTCTAATAATATTATTGTTTTGTAGTCTAATATTATACTAATTTCACCATAGTTTAAAATGTATAAATTGCATGTCCTTCACTAAGTTAATAAATATGATGCACGTCCCAATCCATGAATATTGCAATCATTTTTTTAAAAGGTTTATTAAAGTGTTCCTCTCCCAATTTAAAGTGTTTCTCTTTTATACATCCGAAAAATTTATTTGGAGGAGTTTTGACTATTTTATATTATTCATTACTCAATAATTGAGGTGTTTATAATCTTCAAAAACAATTACTATTAAGGATAAAATGGATAAAGAACTTATCTTGAACTTCTGAAATAACAAATAATTTAAGACAACTATTTTTAAGAATCACGACAGATAATTTTAGACGATAAATAAAATTTTAAAAATAATAATATACTATTTTAGTTTTATGGAAAATAAATATAGATTATAATTAAAGAGATCATAAGAAATTATTAGTTAAAAAGGTTTTTGGCTTTATTAGTAAAAATATCGAATATGGTGACAAATAGAAAATAAATCAAGACAAGAGTGAGCTGTTCGGATGGTAAACACTCTCCACCAGATCATATATGAGCAGTAAATTCGAATCACCAAGGGAGCAAAGGTGAAAACTCCGGAGAAAGAAGTAAAAAAAAAATCAATCAATTATTAATTGTACAAGAGTTATGAAATGAATTTTTATTGATCCTAGCAAGCTACTCTACCAAAATAGTTGACTTTGGATAGTATTAAGCTCTTGAGATCTGAATTACAATATCTCAAACTAGTGGATATTGTATACTGTGTTATGTGTTACTTACGTGTGGAGCTAAAGTACAAATTACGTATTTGATTAAATTTAATAATTTTAATGCAAAATTTTAATTTATTGTAAAAAAATCCATCAAATCTGTATAAGGTAGGAGTAGTTTAGAACTTAATATGTTAAAAAGAATAAAATTTTCAATCATATATGTTAAATCTCGATGCCGCATTATAATTAGGAAAAAATATGTTCTATAATCTATATATAGGGTCAAACAAGAATTTACTAGTTCAAACTATACGAATAATTTTACAAAGACTACATATATTAGATTCTTGTAATTCGATCATCAGTTTCACTAATTTCCTTTTTTTTTTAAATGAATCGTTATAACTCTTACCACCAACAACATGAAATAATTGATATGATTTAGTTAGTTGGCGTATTATTATTTTATACATACCACCAACAACATGAAATAATTAATTCATGGACACAATATCAAAAAGTCAAAACTATCTTTATTATTTTCCTAGTAACTAACGAAGTATAATTATAAATTCAGTACTTTCTAGTTTAATAATAATAATAAAATTATAATTAATAAATTTTATATCCAATTTCATAAAAATAATCTCCGAACACCCTTAATTAAATATCCACCTTGAAAAATCTCATTTCTTAAATATGCAAAAAGATAGATGAAGCCACGATGTACCATGTTACTACCATCATCATAACAACTTGACAAGTCACCAACATGGGTTGTGCGAAAACCCGTGCAGTGGTAGGACTGTTTCATCAAGGTCTTGAATTTGAGTTTTGAGATATGAAAAAAATTATGTTGGAACCGTCATTTCTAAATAGATATTATAATGCACGATTTGAATTTAATCGAAACTTTCATATAAACGCTAAACACCGAATAAAGAAAAACAACTTGAGAAGTCACGCAAAAGAATAAATTAACCAAAATTCAAAAGAAAAATATCTAT
>JAJONR010013437.1:0-16148 GCA_029582245.1 Solanum etuberosum
ATGTTTTATGTAAATTAGATTAGTATTTGCATTTTTCGTGAGATCTATTTCTTTTGTTAGTGGACTTGCTTTGGTAGTCATCAATTATATTTTGATTAATTTTAACTTTGTAAATAGTAGTTTAAATATGGAAAGGTTTAGTGAGCAATATTTTAGTTAGTTGTAAACTAAGTTGCTCGAACTCTTCACTTTTGGTGCTGCACCCGTGTCGACACGACATGGGTGTTGGGTGTGGGATCCGTGTCCGATTTGGTCAACCGACTTTGGGTACTTTGACCAAAATCGATGAGGAAAGTCTAGATAATCTAATGATTTCTTTAATCAATACAAAAGCTAAGGTGAAATTGAAGAAAATTTAATACCTTTTATATAGAAATTTCTTTGTCACTCCTTTTCTTTTAATCTCCTTCCAGGATTCTCCTCAAGTTCTCCACATAATATCTCATAATTTAGGTTTTATAACTCTATTTTTAGATATTTTAATTATTTTTAGGCGAATCCCTACACCTGTATCCATACATGGATCCATATCCCCGAATCTTAAAAATTTAATCACGAAAGATCCGACCTCTAGATCTGCACCCGTATCGGACACCCGCACCCGAGTCCAAGTAACTTAGGTTATTAATATTAGAATTGCTTATATAGTTCAAATAAGGAAATGTTTGTTAAAAAATAATTTATTTTAAAGTCCTAAATATTAGAGAAGTAGTTGAATGACTACTTTGTCAAGTGTGAAAGCAAATTTTAAAGGCTAGAAAAGCGAACAACATTTATCTAAGAAACTTCGTGCTTTTAAATCTACTAGTTTCTCGCCACTTGCGTATGCCTAGCCATGTAGTTCATCCTATTGTAAAATAATATCTATATAATTAAATAAAATTTTGAGTAAATTATTACACCTCAAAAACAAAGTACATGTTTTTATCAACAATTAAGGTGATTGTCGTATGGAGACTTGGTTGAGATTAAGATAATTGGATATTGTCTAAATCTATGAAGATTAACAATCAGAGCATAATTTCATAAATATGTTTTTTCATTTTATTTAAGGTTTATGAAAGTTGCATTGCTGAACTGTAAGGAAATACCTATGCTTGCAATATTTCTGATCAACTTCTTGTTAAATGACAAACAAAATAGAAGCATCTTTTAATCACATTTTGCAATTATCAATAATTAATAACAGGCACATGTTGTGTGAAAACACTTCAACTTCTCAAACCAAAACTTCTTTCAACACATTATATATTTTCTTAAAATAGAAGACATTAAAAGTCACACAATTAATCCTCTAATCAAGTATATATATGAATACATAAAATTTACCTTGTTGAACTTATAACTTGAATTTATTTCTTTGACAATACTTTATAGAGTAATGCTTTTCAACTCAACTAATAAAGAAGCAAAAAAACATGTAGCACATTCGATTCAATAAATTTGATAATTTATGTCAAAGAGGCCGACGAAAGGGAGTTGCTCGGATGGTAAGCACCCCTCACTTTCAACTCGAAGGTTGTGAGTTCGAGTCACCAAGGGAGCAAAAAGGGTGGGAGTTCCTAGGGAGGGGTAACAAAAACTGACAAAGAGGCACACCCAATGACTCAAAGCTTAATTTTATTTTTATGACAAGGGGAACCCGCAGACGCTATCCTTTGAGTGCGCACAGGGTAAACCCCGCTAGTTGCTCAGATGGTAAGCATCTCTCACTTCCAATCCGAAGGTTGTGAGTTTGAGTCACCAAGGGAGCAAAAAGAGTGGGAGTTTCTAGGGAGGGATTAAAAAAATGTCAAAAAGGCACAACCAATGACTCAAAGCTTATTTTTTTTAATGACAAGGGAAACATGCAACCGCTATCCATTGGGTGCGCACAGGGTAAACCCTGCTCTTTGCAATAGCTCGCAAACCACACAGGAGAGGTAACCCGCACTAGGCAAGCCCAATGCGATGAAAAGCTTAATTTATAACATGATATCAGTCCCATCTTATTCATTTAGTTTTGGACATCCAATATATAAATCGATATGCTTGACAAAATATAAGTGAACTAAATATATAACTAAGCACAAACTAAAAAGAATAATATTACAAAAATCAAATGAGGAAGATAATTGATGACCTCTAACCCGATCACATAAATACACCTCTATAAAGTACAAAGTTGCTTCCTATAAAACAAAAATAATCAATAATAATAAATACCTACTCCCTCTTTCCCAATTTCAGTGTCTTACTTTTGTTTTTGTTATGTCCCAAAAAGTATTTCTCTTTCTATATCTAGTAAGTTTTCCAATTCCAACATTCTAGCTAGCAAGTTTAAGTCCACAAGATTTAAAGGACTACACACACCTTTAATTTAAGACCACAAGATTCAAAAGCCTCCTTTTATTTCTTAAACTTTGTGTCCAATCAATTTAAGACACTTAAATTGGGACGGAGGGAGTAAAACTAGTATCATTCATGGAATGATTGAAATACTTGAGAAAAGTGATAAACAACAAAATAGAAATAAGCAATTGAAAAGGTAATTCAGATATATATAGAAAAATATATATAGGAGTGACGCTATAACATACATCTTTGAAGTTTAATGTCCATCTCTAAACATTTGTAATGATAAGCAAAACTGACATCTTAATTGGTTAAAAACCGAGATCATGTTGTACATGTTGATAAGTTGCTTAGGGATCATCCCCATCCTGTCGACCAATATTCATTTAATGTTGCACAAATCTAAGAAGAATAATAGGTAGAACACAGTGAAAAAACAGGGAAAATGATCAAATTAAAGCAGAATATGAGGAAAAAATAAGGTAAAGACTTGCAACCCATATCTCTAATTAACAATTGTCGTGCAACTTATATACTGTAGCTTTCTCCCCTCCGTGCTCAAATCTTAATCTGGTTCATATAATTTGTGAAAACATTCAAGGTCCAACATAGTCAAAACAGAAAATTTGATGTTGGGCTTGTGAAATCTGGAGAAATCAAACAAAGCTTCTCTGGAAGAGGGACATCATCTTAAGATTGAAGTATACCATTGTTTTCTACTGCATTCAATTTTTTTCATTTCCTTCATATGTTTTGACATGCAAATTTTGTTATATAGATCAGTCTAACCAAAAAAATTTTGGGCAGAACGATTAACTTCAATAGTTTTGTGTTTGAATGGTTGTGATTGTTGAAAAGAGTACGAAACTTGTTCGGGGGAATTTGTAGCTGCACTTTTTTTTCTTTTGTTTTAGCAAGTGTATTAGGTTTTTAAGATTAGAGGGGCATTTAAGTAATTTAACTTTTCAAGTTAGGGATTCATGCCTTTAATATAAAAAATATACATAGATATAGATATAGATGATCAACTAGATCTAAATTAAAATTAAAAGGACAAGGACACATGGAGGTTTACTTAGACTTGGAAATCACATCTTCTCTAATGATTTAGCACATCTTCGAAAATTGAAAGATATGGGTAACAGATCTTTTTATCATCATAACCGCTTTTTCCCATTTCATGAAATGAAGAAAATTGGGCTATTTTGGACAAAATCTTCGAGAGAGTGCATATTTGCTTTGCCCTGCACTTCTTCAATCACAGCATGTGCATGAAGCTATCTAGTCTGTTCTGAGAAAATCAACACTGCCTTTTTTTTTAATCAGTAACTCTGCTGCTGTCCTTATATCTGCTTCCATAAATGCTTCCTATTAATATAAGTAGTTCATTTTATCTTTGATGTGTTACTGATTAGGACACTTGTCAATTCATATGGTTCTGATTGTGCTGCTACTATGGTGCAGTTTGGACAAGAGAGTGTCACTATTAGACGTGATAGTGGAAGGACAAGATCTGGAGAAGTTCTCAGTCTTCTATCGATTTGCAAGGTTTCATGGTCGGGGGCAATCCAGTGGTGCTGAGTCATCTTCAACAGATGCTTCTGCACATAGCCATAAACCTTTTCTGCAAAGATACGTAACTGCGCTCCCAATGCCTCAAAATCCCCCTGATAGGGTACAATGTCTTTCACTATGATCATTGATTTAGTTAATATTTTTTCCGCATTCTCGTCATCAATCCACTAGCTCCACATCCCTTGGAAGTTTTGTTGCTAATTATGTACTGGCACTAGCAGCAGCAGAAATAGAGCCACATAAAGATGCAATGGCAGAAAGAACCGTCTCTAAATTGCTACGTCGAATGCAGTATAGGCAGTCCATTTTGCATGTAGGCCAATTATGTCAATTGTCAAGAAATGTTGTTTGTTCCATGTGTCTCTCTCCATAGTTAGAGATAGAGAGATGTCCATATGTAGTTAGTTCAGTGTTGTGAATGTAATGGTAATTGTTTAAGGTCAGGTTGTAGTGTACTTGAATTTCACATCTTCTAGGTAAATATATGATGCCTAGGCTTATCTTAGTAGGTAAATATGAATGTCAGCTTTGTGAAATTGTTTGTGTTGCCTGTTTTGTACCTTTTTGATACTTGGAACCCCCCTCTCCTGCGGACCCTGCAAAGAAAGGATTTCTTTATACCAGTAGAATCCCTTAACAGCTGTTAGCAACGTCAATGCCTGGGTTTTCTCTGGTCACTCCTGCTTCAGGCAAGGAATGGTCACACATCAAGCCAGGGTTTGAAATTTACATGGTATGAATGTGAAGAAATTTTTGACAGGTTTGACTTAACATTTTGTTGCGCGTGGTTGCTTACAAAACGCCAAAGGCGTATAAAATGACTTGAGATATCGTGCATTTTAGGTCAATCTCTATCTCTATTTTACTTAAAATGACACTCATGGAGAGTATTTTGCTCATTTTGCATTCAAGCAATGTGAATTCAGTGAACTGGTTATAACGCTATTAACTGTTTGATTTACTAGAAATCAGGTTGCTGCATGACAGCAATTTTTTTAGATGCGTGTGTTGGTGCCTTGGTAATGTAATGATTTAACTCCCAAATAGCAGGTTTTGGGATAACTATTTGGCTCCAGTCCATTCTTTAAATTGCTGGGTTGAAATGGGCGGGTCACTTCAGGAAGTTGGACGGGCTATGTTTGTATGGGTTAAAGTTTAGTCTTAAAACGATTAATAAGGAAGTTCGTTTAAAATTTTACTTTTAAGTTGTTTAATTGGAGAGAATGGGTATAATAATTGGCTTAAATCCAGCGTCAAATTGCAGGAAGAGTTTGTAAAATTAGTTCATGCATGTATAGTTTATCGCAGGAGAAATATAATTGATGCTTATGGTCGATGGTACCAAATGAAATTAAGTCAGAATTTATGAATTATTTTAAGTTGGATAACATCCCTCGAGGCATTTTAACCCATGATGTGATTATTGAGGTGCTAAATGACTTCGTCGGGAAGAGTTCCTCGGAATCATTATCGCGTCGTACTTTTAAATTGTTGACTGGAGTTCTTTCATATCGGATTCTCGATCAATTATGATGTTCTCACAATCAAGCATACTTTCTACTACATTCACAAGCAAATTTTTATTACGGAGTTTCCTTCTCTGTAAGATTGTAGGTGCTACGGACAAAGTAAGGCATGCAAAACTTGTGACAACTTGGTATGACGTTTGTCTTATATCTTATAATTGCTCTCCCTTGAAAATGAAAAATTGAATTACAAACAATTTATCGGAACAATTTCTCTACCTTGCATGAATAATTATTCTCTCCAAACTTTACTTGTGAGATTATATTGAGATATGACATTATCACCACATATGTTTTCACTAATGGTGCGATTTTATTTAAGCCTCCTTTACTAAGAGGCAAGTTCTTTGTTGTTATATTGCCCCTCGAATCTTTCAATAATCCTACAAGTATTTTGGTATGTCAAAAGACAAATGAAATATATAAAATGAATGGTAAGTTGGGAGTTGTGTTTTGAAAAAGTATTTTGAGAACTAAATAATTGGATCCGTTTGGCTATAATTTTTTTTAATAAAATATTTTTTCACTTTATTTGAAAGTGTTTGATCATAAAAAATTTAAATCAAATTTGAATTGAATTTTACATTTGAAAAATAGCTTGTAACATGTTTCTCTATTCATTTTCAGTTTTAAAATCGTACTTATGTACATTCTATTATAAACATTATTCCAAAGATTCTTTTAAAAAAAGTAATCAAACATAAAACTATTTTAGGGTGGATAAATTTATAACTTTCTACTTATTTTTATTTATTATGGCATATTACATAAGTCAAAAAGTGATTGACCATCCATCGCCACCAAGACAACTTTCCCAATTCTCCTCTTCCAACAAATTAATTTCCATTTATACAAATACGGTAAATTCAAAGATCGTCGGCGAGATTTTCCCGGCGAAGTTGCTTCAGCACGGTACCCTTCTTTTTATCTTTAACACACACAATAGTGAATATATTGGTTTATTGTAGATTCTCCAGCTGTATTAGAAAATTTTGCCTTTATTTTTACATAAAGCAACGGAGAAATTGCTTTATTCCTGCTTAAATCGGTTGCAGTACTGTTGCTCAATGTAGTGCTAATGTGGGTTTTTATGGTTGATTCGCTCGTTTTGGCTTAATATAGTGTAGTTCATTGAATTTGAAGCATGGGCCTGTAAGAATTTTGTAAGGAAAAAGAGAAAAATATGGAGAAAATTGACTTTTAAGTTTGAGTTTGGTTGCTATCAGAAGAATCATGAAGTAGTTTAGTGAAAGAAGCAATGTATAATATTCCTTAGTTTCATTTTTCTCGATCAATGCTTCAATTTATATTTTATTTTTTGGCCTGTTTCGATAATGCCTCGTTGTGTCGAGGGTCTATTAGAAACCTCTTTACCTCGCAAAGGTAGGCTGTAAGGGTAAGGTTTATGTATATCCTACCTTTCCAGACCCACTTGTGATTGTGGAATTACACGGGGTATGTTGTAATTGTTTCGGTTTTTGTGGTTGATATTTCTTAGGATGATGAATAAATTACTTGAAAACCTTATTAACCCTATTTAAGCGTGAAACATAGGTTTAGATTATCATTCTGTCAAGGATTCTCTGAGGTTTGTGTTTAACCAGGTAAAAATTCATTTATTAGAACTAGAATCAGGCTAATAATGTTTTCTTCTATAACGGCGGTGTCCGGGCCAAGCTTGTGCACACCTCTACTAATTCCACGGGGTACCTTATGCTTCTACCATAGAAGATAGAGCCTAATGTTTTCGCCTCCGCTAGTATTTAGATGTGAGAACTTGTGGTTCTCAATCCGCTTCATTAACCACTAGATCTCTGGGCTAATATTTAACAGCTCAGGAAACACGTAGTGATCTTTCGTCATACTTTACTTTGATTTGTTTCTTTTCCTGAAATATCATTGCAGAGAACTACTTTCATTTTGATTATTCACAGTAGCCAGTCCTAGAAGATGAGGAGGCAGCTGATGATGTCGTGGCAGCGGTTCTGTAGGCTTATAATGGTAAAGCCGGTTACTTTAATTGAAATTTGACCTTCCACTAAGTCATGCTTATTAGCAAATCTTGTAATTTATCTTCTTCTGAAGCTTAAATCCTTGTGTAGATTCCTAGGCCCTTCGAAAAGCCATTGTGAGATAAGGCGATGGCAGTTGCTGGAAGAGTCGCTATAATGGAAGAAGGGATGACTTTGAAAGTTTCTTGTCCAGTGTGTTTGCAAGTTCTTAACACACAACTTGATTCTGATCTGAAAATGACACTGGCTATACACATGAGCTTGTGGCACGCAGATGATGTTCAATTGCATTGGGAAATGATGCAAAACAAAGGAAGATCAATTGCTCACATGCCTTCTTTCTGCTTTGGAGCTGGGATGGCTGCTGGAAATGGTGCTCTGATGGTTATTATTGCCAGAAGTCATGCTCAAGCATTTGGCAATAAGCGGTGACGTTTATCTCTAATTCAGACTAAAAACGGTCTGTGATGATTCTTTTTGTGTTTTGCTGCTAGTTTTTACCTCAGTTCTGAAGAATTAGCCTAGTCTAAAGCTGCTATTTCGAAGTATTAGGAAAGCTCAAATAGATAGAAATTTCAAGTGGCTGAATGTTATGAGTTCGTATTTACTGAAGACTAAGGTTATATGAAGATCCATAGATGATATAGTAGTTAGAGAGAGAAAAGTAGGTTTCCTATTTCTCTGTCATACCAAGATGATGTGAATTTTGTTCTCGTGCTTCATTTACCGCTAGACCACACCTTTGGCTTCTTCTTATGTTCCTTCCTTGCTCATTGTCCACTCAAAAATAGAGAATTTATTCGAAAACAAAAAAACTTCTAGAAAAGATCATAAATTATATTTATTAAAAGCTACTCATTTTCCAAAATACATAATCACTAAAAATTATTCCTGGCTTCAAATGTCTGACCAAATTGCCAGTTATCAGGAACAACATTATCAGATTGAACCAATTTGCCATCGCTAGTTTGTACTTGGAAAGACAAGCTTTGTCCTGCCAACTGCACAGAAGCCTGCCAATTTTGTCCCCAATTCCGCGACATTGGTAGCCATTCAGTCTTAGATCCTTTGATTTTGACATTGACAACATCTCCAACACCTCCCACATTGAAAACAAGAACAAGAATCCAATTAGGATTCCCTTTGATCTCAAACTTGAGACCTCCTTTTTTCTGGCAAGTGACTCTTCTATAAACAACTGGTACAACCCCTGCTTTGTACTCAGCAATCTTTAAGAACATAGGCAATGACAGATCAAAGTGTTGTTGTGGAGGATTGCACCAAACGTCTGTAGTTTTTGTGTAATTTGGAGGGCAGAAATTGGTGGCAGTTATAGTTATGATTTGGTCTGGATGGCATGCTTTAGGAGCATTGACACACTTTATTTGAAAGCAAGCTCCACAGGTAGATCCACTGTTAAAGAGTGCTGTGCTGAGTGCCGCTGTTTCCAGGCCATACCCTTGCTTGAATAAGTCTCCATAACCACAAGCTCCTTCTGCAATATAGTATTCAAATAAATTTGTTTCAAACGTTAATATCTATGTTATGAAAAAGCATCATCAACAACAACAACATACCCAGTGAAATCCCACAAGCGAGGTTCTAGCAGGGTAGAGTGCATGTAGACCTTACCCTTATCTCGTGAAGGTAGAGAGATTTTTTACAAAGGACCCTTGACTCACACGTTATGAAAAAAATACATCTTTGGCCTTTGAAAATTTTATTCTTTTTGGACCATAAAAAAGTGCTAGAAATTTATTTATATTAGAATGAAGGGTGTACAAAAGAAAAAGAAAAAGTAAATGAAAATAAAATAATTTACTTTTGTTAGTGCTAGCTTACTTAGATTGTCGATCCTAAATCTGGATAGAGGAGGCCTACAGTAGGCGAAATGTGATCATTTTTGGTCTATATGTTGCAACATATCTCAACATGTTGTCGCCACAGGTAGTCGATTGAACAACTTTAATAGAAAATCTATATATATATATATTAAATCTCAAATATTATTTTTAGCTTCGTCATTGTCTCGAGTCTCGACACCACGATAAGTGTCTCAACAACATACACAAGGAATTAAGGTACAAGGAAAACTTACGCATGGTTTCATTACCCCCATGTCACCATAAAATGTAGCACGTGCATTTTTCCATCCCTGGGCATCCAAATTTCCTTCAACATCTTTACTTTCATATGTTTCTACTAAAAAAATAGCAACAAATGTGATAAACAAAATGAAGAAATTTTGGTGGTTGGCCATTTTAGCTAAAACAATTTTTCTTCTCTAAACTAGTTTACTCGCTGGTTGATTTGCTTTGAATAATAGTTTTGCTTTGGACATACAATTTATAGCCATAATATTCTCTTAAAATGGAACTAAAATTAAGTCCGTTAAAAAAAAAGGAAATTACACTAATGAGAATAAATATTGTAATTGGATACCATGGAGTTTCTTTTTGGAAAATTAATGAAATGAATTAAATTACTTGCCATTCTTCCCAATTAATTAGTATTTGCATTCAAGTGCTTATATAAGTGGTAAGTAAGCAAATCTGCAACAATTTTATTTTGCTAAAAGAATTGGAGAGTTAATTACTTCATTTGTCTTGTAGTTAAATGAGAAAAGTAGGATTAGTCAAAATTTAGTGATTTGTTACTCTGTAGTCTTGAGTCTTTAATGTAATTAATAGAGATGTTTACTAAATAAAATAAAAAAGAGAGTGAGGAAGTCAACTAAAGAATCATAATGTATAATTGCATAGTGAATATAAAAAAAAAACTAAAATTCATTTGACTTTTATATAATTAAATGGGAAAAAAAGTAGGCTTGTCTTAATATTACTCCCTCCAATTCAAAATAAGTGAATTGTTGAACAATGTACACCCATTAAGAAAAAAAGTTTAGGACATAAAATAAATACCACTTTCCACTTTTGCTCTTTTGGTTATTTTCAAACTATTCTTGTAATAATTCAAAGTAAAATCATAAATATAAGCAATTAACTCGCTTGAAATTATCACGTAGAGGATGTAACTGAGTGGCAAAAATGGAAAAAAATTTCAACAACTCTCTTGAACTTTGAACAAGTTACTTATTTTGAACTAAGAAAAAAGGCTCCACAATTCACTTATTTTGAAATGGAGGTAGTATTACTTTTTTCATCGTATGATTATGAAAAAAACCGATACATATATAAGTGGGTATTTGTAGTCATTATTATTTCAATGTAAAAAGTCTCAAATACTTCAATTCAATTGAGAGATCCGTAGTTAAATTATGCCAATTTCTTTGTAACAGGTCTTTTTATTATCATTACTGCTATTTCCCATTTCATGAAATGAAGAAATAGTGCTAATTTAGACAAAATCTTCTTGAGAGTGCATATTTGCTTGCCCTGGACTTCTTCAATCACAGCATGTGCATGAAGTTATTTAGTCTGTTCTGAGAAATTCAACACTGCTATTTTTTTTAATCAGTAACTCTGCCGTTGTCCTTATATCTGCTTCCTACTAATATAAGTAGTTCATTTTATCTTTGATGTGATACTGACTAGGACACTTGTCAATTCACATGGTTCTGATTTTGCTGCCACTATGGTGCAGTTTGGACAAGAGTGTACCACTATTAGACATGATAGTGGAAGGACAAGATCTGGAGAAGTTCTCAGTCTTATATCGATTTGCAAAGTTTCATGGTCGGGAGCAATCCAGTGGTGTTGAGTCATCTTCAACAGATGCTGCTGCACATAGCCATAAACCTTTTCTGCAAAGATATGTAACTGCGCTCCCAATGCCTCAAAATCCCCCTGATAGGGTACAATGTCTTTCACTATGATCATTGATTTAGTTAATATCATTCTCATCAATCCACTAGCTCCACATCCCTTGGAAGTTTGTACTGGCACTAGCAGCAGCAGAAATAGAGAGCCACACAAAGAGACAATTGCAGAAAGAACTGTCTCTAAATTGCTACCTCGAATGCGATATAGGCAGTCCATTTTGCATGTAGGCCAATTGTCAAGAAATGTTGTTCGTTCCATGTGTCTCTTTCCATAGTTAGAGATAGAGAGATGTCCATATGTAGTTAGTTCAGTGTTGTGAATGTAATGGTAATTGTTTAAGGTCAGGTTGTAGTGTACTTGAATTTCACATCTTCTAGGTAAATATATGATGCCTGGGGCTTTATCTTAGTAGGTAAATATGAATGTCAGCTTTGCGAAGTTGTTTGTGTTGCCTGTTTGTACCTTTTTGATACTTGGAACCCCCCTCTCCTGCGGACCCTGCAAAGAAAGGATTTCTTTATACCAATAGAATCCCTTAACAGCTGTTAGCAACGTCAATGCCTGGGTTTTCTCTGGTCACTCCTGCTTCAGGCAAGGAATGGTCACACCATCAAGCCAGGCTTTGAAATTTACATGGTATGAATGTGAAGTAATTTTTGACAGGTTTGACTTAACATTTTGTTGCGCGTGGTTGCTTACAGAACGCCAAAGGCGTATGAAATGACTTGAGATATCAAGCATTTTAGGTCAATCTCTATCTCTATTTTACTTAAAATGACTCTCCTGGAGAGTATTTTGCTCATTTTGCATTCAAGCAATGTGAATTCAGTGAACTGTTTATAACGCTATTAAATGTTTGATTTAGTAGAAATCAGGTTGCTGCATGACTGCATTTTTGTAGATGCGTGTGTTGGTGCCTTTGGTAATGTATGATTTAACTCCCAAAAGCAGGTTTTGGAATAACTACTTGCCTGGTCCATAAATGGGCGTTCACTTCAACAAGTTGGACGGGCTATGTTTGTATGGGTTAAAATTTAGTCTAAACGGTTAATAAGGAAGTTCGTATAAAATTTTACTGTGTGTAAGTTTACCAATGTGAAATGTTCATGACTCTACTAATGTAAACCTTAAGTTGTGGTTGAATTGGAAAGGATGGAGAAAATAATTGGCTTAAATCCGGCATCAAATTGTACAATGTTTTGCAGGAAGTGTTTGAAAAATTAATTCACACGTAACTAATGCAATGTTTAGTTTATCATAGGAGAAATATAATTGATGCTTATGGTCTATGGAACCAAATAATACATGCATTAAATTAAGTGAGAATTTATGCTTGATTGTCCTACCTTACGATCAAGCATACTTTCTATTACACTCACTGGTAGAATGTTAGCTTGTGTTTTGTGCATTTTTAGTTACTTTTTGGGAGGCATTCACTCTGGATAAACAAAGTTTCCTCCTTGATGGTGAGAGTGAAAAACTCTATGCAAACTCCACTTGTGGGATTATCAACGGTAAAGGACATGTTTTCCCTCGACTACATTTACCTCACAAAGAAATAAGCAAATGTTTTCTTAAATGGACACAACACACTAATGGTGTGATCATATTTAAGCCCGAAAATCTAGGAGCATTTTGGGATTTCTGTACAAATTAAATGTAAATTAACAATTGTTAAGAAATAAGTTTGTAAAATAAAAGATACTTATGCATTCCAAAAGATTTCCCTTAGGCAAGTTCTTTGTTGTTATATTACCCCACGAATATTTAATCCTTTCTAGACTCCTTTGGAATTAAAATAATAAAAAAATTACAAGCATTTTGGCATGTCAAAAGACGAATGACATATATAAAATGAACAGTAAGTTGGGAGTTGTGTTTTGGAAAAGTATTTTGAGAACTAAAAAAGGATCTGTTTGGTCGTAAAACATATTTTTTTATTGGAAAGTGTTTGATCATGAAGATTGTAAATCTAATTTAAATTGTATTTTACATTTGAAAAACAACTTATAACATATTTCTCTATTCACGTTTTAGTTTAAAATTGTACTTATGTACATTCAATCATAAACATTATTCAAAGATTCTTTAATAAAATAAAAATAATGAAACATAAAAATATTTTAGGGTCAATAAATTTATAACTTTTTTACTTATTTTTATATATGCCATATTACATAAGTCAAAAAGTGATTGACCATCCTTCGCCACCAAGACAGCTTTCCCAATTCTCCTCTTCCAACAAATTAATTTCCATTATACAAAGTTACAAACACGGTAAATTCAAAGATCGTCGGCGAGATTTTTCCGGCGAAGTTACTTCAGCACGGTACCCTTCTTTTTATCTCTAACACAGACAATAGTAAATATATGTGCATTCTTTTGAACTTGCTAAGAAATCGATAGGTGCATTGTAGATTCTCCAGCTATATTTGAAAATTTTGCGTTTACTTTTACACCAAGCAACAGAGAAATTGCTCTATTCCTGCTTAAATCGGTTGCAGTATTGTTTCTCATGGTAGTACTGATGTAGATTTTACAGTGGAATCACTTGTTTTTTGTCGTAATTTAGTCTATTTCCTTAAAGCATCAATGGGAGGCGTGTAAGTATTTTGTAAGGAAAAGAGAAAAAATTATGGAGAAAATTGACTTTTAAGTTTGAGTTGGGTTGCTATCAGAAGAATCGTGAAGTAGTTTAGTGAAAGAGCAATGTATAATATTTCCTTAGTTAATTTTACTCGATGCTTCAATTTTTTTATTTTACTTTTTTTTTCCTGTTCTGGTAATGCGTCATTGTACGGTCTATCGGAGACGACCTCTCTAACTCACAAAAGTAGGGGGTAACATTTGCATACATCCTACCTTTCCAGACTCTCTTGTGGTTGTGGGATTACCGTAGGTATGTTGTTGATGTTTCAATTTTTTTGGTTGATAGTTCTTAGGATAATGAATAAAATATTTGAAATCCTTCTTAAACTTATCTAAGCATGAACGAAGGTTTGGATTATCGTTCTGTCTAGGATTCATTGAGGTTTGTGTTTGACTAGGTAAAAAATCATTTAGCAGAACTAGAATCTTGAATTGGGCTAATATTGTTTTCTTTTGTAACCGTGGTGTCTGAGCCAAGCTTGTGTGTGCCTCGACTAATTCCACGGGGTACCTTATGCTTCTACCATAGAAGATATTCGCCTCCGCTAGTATTTAGGCGTGAGACCTCGTGGTTCTCAATCCACTTCATTAACCACTAGACCTCACCATCGGGCAAATATTTAACAGCCCATGAAACACGTAGTGATCTTTCGTGAAACATTACTTTGATTTGTTTCATTTACTGAAATATCATTGCAGAGAACAACTTTCATTTTAATTATTCACAGTAGTTCAGTCCTAGAAGATGAGGAGGCAGCTGATGATGTCGTGGAAGCGGCTCTGTAGGCTTATAATGGTAAGCCAGTTTAATTGAAATTTGACCTGCCACTAAGTCATGCTTATTAGCAAATCTTGCAATTTATCTTCTTCTGAAGCTAAAATACTTGTGTAGATTTCTAGGCCCTTTGGAAAGCCATTGCGAGATAAGGCGATGGCAGTTGCTGGAAGAGTTGCTATAATGGAAGAAGGAATGACTTTGAAAGCTTCTTGTCCAGTGTGTTTGCAAGTTCTAAGCACAACACTTGATTCTGATCTGAAAATGACACTGGCTATACACATGAGCTTATGGCACGCAGATGATGTTCAATTGCACTGGGAACTGATGCAAAACAAAGGAAGATCAATTGTTCACATGCCCTCTTTCTGCTTTGGAGCTGGGATGGCTGCTGGAATCGGTGCTCTGATGGTTATTCTTGCCAGAAGTCATGCTCAAGCATTTGGCGATAAGAGGTGAAGTTTAGCTCTAATTCTGACTAAAAAGGGTTTGTGATGATTCTTTTTGTATTTTTGCCGCTGGTTTTGCCTCAGTTCTGAAGAATTAGCCTAGTCTAAAGCTGCTATTTCGCAGTATTAGGAAAGCTTAAATAGATAAAAATTTCAAGTGGCTGAATGTTATGAGTTCGTATTACTGAATGATTAAGGTTATATGAAGATCCATAGATGATATAGTAGTTAGAGACAGAAAAGTAGTTTCCTATTTCTTTAATATACCAAGGTGATATGAATTTTGTTCCAGATATGTGTCCCTAGTTACTATTTGCATATTTGTTATTAGTGACCTTTTTAGTTCCTTCCTTTTTTAAGCATGTCTGGGACAGCTCTTGCACCTGCTACTGCCACCAATTCAAGTACTGATTGCTTAGTGTTCTAGGTTTTGCTGAAATTTGAACATGAGACCTGATAGTTCTCGTGCTTCATTGCTAGACCAACACCTTTGGCTTCTTTTTTTGTTCCTTCCTTGCTCAATAATGTCCACTCAAATATAGAGAATTTATTCGAAATCAAAAAACTTCGAGAAAAGATCATAAACTATATTGATTAGAAATTGAAAGTTACTCATTTTCCAAAATACATAATCACTAAAAATTATTCTTGGCTTCAAATGTCTGACCAATTTGCCAGTTATCAGGAACAACATTATCAGATTGAACCCATTTGCCATCGCTAGTTTGTACTTGGAAAGACAAGCTTTGTCCTGCCAACTGCACAGAAGCCTGCCAATTTTGTCCCCAATTCCGCGACATTGGTAGCCATTCAGTCTTAGATCCTTTGATTTTGACATTGACAACATCTCCAACACCTCCCACATTGAAAACAAGAACAAGAATCCAATTAGAATTCCCTTTGATCTCAAACTTGAGACCTCCTTTTTTCTGGCAAGTGACTCTTCTATAAACAACTGGTACAACCCCTGCTTTGTACTCAGCAATCTTTAAGAACATAGGCAATGACAGATCAAAGTGTTGTTGTGGAGGATTGCACCAAACGTC
>JAJONR010013438.1:0-14574 GCA_029582245.1 Solanum etuberosum
AGGTGAAAAATAAAAATTTGAAATTGAAAGTATTTTTTAAAAACAAACTTTAAATTTATTATTTTTGGTAGGGGGCTGGGGGGTCGAGGGTAGGGGTGGGGTGGGATGAAAATAAAAAAATGAAATTGAAAATATTTTTTAAAAACAAACTTTAAAAAAAAATTGGAGGGGGGTAGGGGGCTGGCGGGAGCGGGGGTCGGGTGAGGGTGGGGTAAAAAAATAAAAAAATTGAAGTTGAAAAATATTTTTTAAAAATAAGCTTTAAATTTTTTTTTTCAACAAAAAAATTGATTTTTGAAGTTGGAAGAAAGTTTTGGAAAATGGTTTCCCTAATTTTTGAAGGGAAGTTATTTTCCTTAAATTTGAGGAAAATGAGTTGATTTGGAAAACATTTTACCCAACCAAACATGAGAAAATTAGAAAACATTTTACCCAACCAAACATGAGAAAATTAGAAAACATTTTCCGAAAAATGTTTTCCTTCGTACCAAACACACCCTTAATAAAAAAAAAGTAATTTCAAAAGCAACTAATCATTTACTCTTTAAATAAATGTTTTGAGAATTCAAACCACTATTTCTATCCTTATTCATGGATTACCCAAGGGTCATTAAATCACTAATTAATTTCTACAAAATTTGCATTCTCTCAATTAATGAAAATTCTACCCTATTTATCCCTTTCTAAAGCAATTTTTATGCTTAAGCTTGAGCTTTCTAACCACCACAAATCATGTTTTAGAACAATAATTTCATGCTGGAAGCGATACGTTACAAACTAGAAGCAATTCTAGGTGATATTACGCCTACACGTAGGTGTTCCCCCACAATTTCATGAACTTTAACTTATAATTCCACCATTAACATTAATAGTTTTAATGATTATAAGGTATTAGCGAATTAATAGAAGAAGAAGTCTATGAAAAGACTAAACTCAACAAGGAATTGCACCCCTAGCATTGGAAAAATCGCCCTCTAGGGGTTGTTGAATGAGGTTTTGGAGACAAAAATTGTTTCTCTATATGGAGAACTTCACTATGGTGAATAACTACCTTCTCAGTGCTAAAACATTTTTTTAGCACTGACACCTTTTAGTAAAATAATCATAATATACTTTGATAAGTCACAAAAGAACGTATACATTAAGGTTGAAAATCGCAATTTACTCAGAATTTAAAGTTTATTTTCCTAATTAAGAAAGCTATTGGTAAAGGGTTGATAAGGAAAGGCCAAGTGAGTCATTTCCAATTATTATTTTTTCTATGACGAATTAAATTAAATTATCAGTACGTCATACTCTCCTGTGAACCTTGTGGTACTCATGCAGGATACAAACAAACACATCATATTTGTCTTTGAAATCTCATCTTCTCTTTAAAAAGCCATTAAAAAAACCCACCAATATTAGTGTGAAGGAAACAAAAAAATTGAATCCAAAATCATAAAAAGAAAGAAAGAAGAAGAAATTAACATCATGGGATCCAAAGAGCAACAAAAAGCATTGCTCAATCAACAGTTGGAGCAACTTGGTTCAATTACTAATTCCCCTTCTGTAAAACTACTCTTATCTTTATTTTAATTTATTTATTTATGTTGATTCTATTAATTCAAAGGTATTAATTAAATCTCTGTCTTTCTAATTCATTTTTTATGAAAGAAGAAATATTAAATCCTTTTTTGATTAGTTGATTGGAATAGTTAGTGTTTATTCATCTTCTAAATGAAACCAATTTATTGCTATTTAGTATTTTGAATCGGATTTCTAGACAGGATAGCAAAAAATAATTTTAAGATGGACTAAGATCAACCTTTCTGCATACCTCTACGAGGTAGTGATAAGATTTGCATATATATTATCCTTCTCATATCTCATTTATAAGATTTTACTGGATATGTTGTTGTTGTTTACTAAGATCAACCATTATGCCTTTCTACCTCCTCTAGCTAGTGGTAAGATTTGTGTATATATTATCCTTCTCATATTCCACTTATGAGATTTTACTGGATATGTTGTTGTTATTTACTAAGATCAACCATTATGCATCTCCACCTCCACGAGGTAGTGATAAGATTTGCATACATTTTATCCTTCTCAGACTTCACTTATGAAATTTCATTGGATATGTTGTTGTTGTTGTTTACTATGTTCAACCTTTACGCCTCTTTACCTTCATGAGGTAATAGTAAGTTTTGCGTACATTCTACCCTTCTCAAAAACCACTACTAGGATTTCACTGCTATGTTATTGTTGTTGTTTACTAAGCTCTAACCTTTCACCAAAGTGTGTAGACTGAGGGTTAAAAAGTAAATCTTTTAGTTCTTTTTTTTTTGTTTTGTTATTTGAATTGGTATCTTCATTTACCAAAATATTGGTTAATTTTTCAGGTGAATAAGACATCAATCATTGCCCATGCATCAAAATATATAGAAGAATTAAAGGAAAGGATTGACAAGTTAAAAGAAGATGTTTCAACTTCACAACCTTCTCATCATGACCACGAAGATACCTTACCAGAGGTATGTATAGCTTAATTACACATTTTCACCTTTTTTGGGTCTAAATAGCTTAGCCATATACTCACCTGTCCCAATTTATGTGACACTTTTCATTTTTTTCGAGAGTCAGAATTTAAATTTGATCGGAAATTTGTGCATGAAATCTTCAATTTTTTGAAATGAAATTTATATATTTGTAAACTACATAAAATGTACTATAAATCACAATAATTGATAATTCAAAATGTTTAAAAGATCTATGAAAAATTTACGGTGAAAAATAGACTTGTTTGAATCTCGAAATCCGAAAAGCACCATATAAAATGGGACGGCGGGAGTACTTTTTATTTCCTTCTTTTTGGGACTTTTATTTTTTATTTGCGCATATAAATCATGAATTCGAACTTTTCTCTTTTTGCTAAAAAATATGTAGCAGTAATAGGTACAAATGGTTACAAATAGGAGCTTTCAAATCGATCAAAATACTCGGTATCCTAATTTATGCGGCACAATTTAAATTTTGTAAATCAAATATATTTGGATTAACCATGAATTCGAACATGAAATTTTTATAATTTTGCAATAAAATTTACATAATTGAAATTAGGCAACAAGTACTAATTTTTTTGAGGTGATTCCATCGCCTTGTGTTGTATTTAAGAGGTATGGTCTAACCCTCCTCTTTGATAACTAATACAACAGCCCAGATATGGGTAAGATTTATTTTTTCTAAAATAAATAATAATTTACGGTTCAAAATATTTAAAATTTTAAATAATAATATTATAAAAAAAATTGTTTGATCAATCTCGAAATTAAATAGATTTAACATAAATTATGACACGGAGGAAATAGTTGCAAGTAATAGTAACAACATTCTTCACAAAATACATCCCTTCTTTATCAACCATTTTTAAAAAAATTACATATATATATAAGTGAAGCAGGAAATTATTACTCCTTCCATCCACTTAATTTAAACTATACTAAAAAAAGATATCCATTTTTATTTATACAATTTTTTTATACAATTTTAAAGACAGATAGATAATTTATTACTTAGTTATTAATTTATTCTTATTATTAACTATAATTATTTCTCAAAATATTAAATTTATTATATTCAAAGGATGATATAAGACATTTATAATTTTATCAATTAGTATTTTTTTTGTCCCATTTTAATGTGGCACCAGCCATTTGACTTGGCATGGTAGTATTTAAGAAATAAAGTAAGGCTTTTATAGTTTGTGGTCTAAAATAATCTTTAGATATTTGCATGACTGTAAATCATTTTAAAAAGTCAAAGGAAATTTTAAAGTTATATTATTTCTAATTATAGATTTATAGTAAGGTTACATTTTATTTTAGATACAATAAAAAGAGAGAGTATATATTAACAAAAAAAAAAAAACGAAAGATATAATTCCCTGAGAGTGTGTCAAGTTAAAATTGATGGAGAAGTACTTATTTTCCGAATTCGTTGAATCCATAAGAACATACACGAGATGTCTGACATTTAAGTTGTCTTCAATGATTAAATATTTGGCTCTCGAAACTATAGTAATAACTAATAAATTCAAACATTTTGTCCAAGCTCCAATACATTTTCAAGTAAAAGTTATAAAATCAAATAAATTTTCTTTTTCCCCTTAATATGTTTGTGAAGAACCGTAAGAAGTGTGCTTATTTTGGCCTAATAAACCTTACAGATTTATTACGTAGACGATTACGTTCGCATTTACACTAAAGCTTTTTGTTTATAGTTCAAAATTTTTCCTATCATTTTTCGATGTAGGATTAATTTGAATGACCCACAAATAAACTTATTTTCAATAACTCACGAGACCCTTTATTCATTAGCTCACATAAACTACAAAAGGACAACTTTATATTATTATCCTTTTGTACTAGAAGCAGCGACTATATTTTATTTGTATTTTTTATTTCCTCCATTTACCACACACAAGTAATTACTAGAGATTAGAGACTAAAATATTTTTTATGAAACATATTTTTTCAAAAAAATACTATTTACTTTTTAAAAAAATAACTACATTTCAATTGTTTGATGTTACAATAAATTAACTTACCTTTACGTGCTCCAACATATGTCTCCTTAGGATCTTGTTACTGTATTAATTTTGTAACTAAGAAATTAAGAGGTTCCAACTATAATTCTATGGAGTTTAATCTATGTATCGTCAATGTAATTGGTTTTATTCTGTCAGCTACCTATCAAGTCATCTAAATGATACCTTTAGATAAATTTGCTTAGAATAAGAAATTTAATTTTTTTTAAAATAAGAAAGATTATTTATTAAAATAGGTAAAAGTGACTTGTACATTGGTGTAAAAATCTTCATATTAATGGTGTATAAATCTTAAACTGATTTCTTAAAGAATTTAGGTTTGATGTATTGTTGGATTAAAAGATAGTTACATCTAGGGCGGCTCAAGTAGATTAGTAGCCTAAAGCCAAAATCAAACAGAAGCCTTAAACTTAAATTGTTAATAACTTTTATATAATTATTTTCTTCTAATATATTTTTTTTCACTTGATAATATAATCATTCTTATTCTAAATTATCTTTAATAAGATATAGTACTCCAAATATGTCAAATTTCTTCTAATAATTCTTTCATTTTATATGAAAAGCTTAGCTTTTCTACAAATCGTATTCAATATTTTTTTAAAAATAATAGTAACTTATAACCTATTATTATTAAAAATATGTCCCTTCAAATATGGAGCCTAAGACATGCCTTTTTTTTTTTAAATACTGTTGAGCTGCCCCGGGTTACACCATCCGATCAATTACATGTAAATATGTTTCAGAAGGATAATTTGATTACCTGATAATAACTTTATCGTGTAGGTCACCGTAGAAACCCTAGAGAAGGGATTCATAATAAATGTGTTTTCAGAAAAGAATTGTCCTGGTTTGCTAGTCTCAATATTGGAAGTCTTTGAAGAGCTTGGCCTTGAATTATTGGATGCTAGGGTTTCTTGTTCAGATTGTTTTCGACTTGAAGCTGTTAGTGATGTAAGATTTTCTATTTCTCTATTTAATTTACTTCCTCTTCTACATTTTATTTTTAAATATCTTTTTTTTCTTGTTTGTGGAAAATAGAATATTTTCTTTATTTTTAAAAATTGATATATATGTTCCCTGCGTCTCATTTTATGTTTCTTTTTTACTAAGAAAATACTCCCTCTGTTTACTTTTATTTACCAGTATTAATAGATATATTTTTACTTTTGTTTGTCACTTTTAATATATCAAAAAAAGATAATATAATATTTATTAATTATTTATCATTCAAATCATTTTTCAAGATTTAACATTATATGTATATGAATATTGTGATAGAATACTTAAATCAATCATTATTTCTTAAAAAGCGTATCAAATCAAATATAGACAAGTAAAAATGAATAAAGAGAATGATATGGTGTATAAGGCGCGACTTATGAAGGTGTTCTTATTTATTTCTTGTTGGGAAGTGTTACTGTTGAAAAAGAAGAAGTGTGTTATCCATCCATTTCATACTACTTCACTTTATACTAAAAATAAATTATTATTTTTATTTGTCCATTTTAATAAATTAAAAGAGTTTTATTATAGTTTTTTTAAATATTATGTCATTATCATTAAATAATTACAAAAAAATAGTAACAACCAAATATTAATTTTCAAAGCATATATACTAACAAATTTAATAATAAAATAAACCCTTAACATAATATAATTCTTTTTTTAAAAAAAATGTGTCAAGTCAACCTATATTAAATAATATAAATAGAGGGAGTACTAGTAATAATCTTTTACTCCTTTAATTGCAAGCATAAAACTAGAAAATATAATGAATTCTTTTTTATTTTTCAAAATAACAATTATTTTGGAACTTTTCTTTTCTTTTCTTTTTGACTAAAAAAATGTTAAATTAGGATGAAAAGAGTACTTGTCTTCAAATACTTTTTGTCCATGCTGTTGTTTAAAACTTCACGTGTGACTTATACAAAACCACCTCGTTATTTGAACCACACACTTTGGATTTTTGATTGAGTTTCACCAAATACCAATTGATGAGTGCCCAATTTTTAATTATTTCTTTTAAGAAGCTTTCACGTTTATCCACCAAAAACTTTAATTTAATTTACAATATCAAAGAAACGAGTTGATTTCTCGATTAGTTAATAATTATATTATAATGTAAGAAAGTCACATTTTATAGAAGAAAATTAGAATAAATAAGAAAATTGCTTTCTAAAAAAATAAATATTATTTGAATGATCATTTGAAAAATTAATTTTAAGAAAAATCATATTATAAGAAGTTCATTTGTATTAACGGAATAGTTTAATCAATTTTGTTCTTATACACATTTAATGATAAAAAATATTCTTTAATAATTAAGATAATAAAAAAGAGTAAAATAAATAATACTGTTAACATGAATTATTATAAGTCTTATACAACAAAATTTAGAAAACAAAAAATTACAAGATTGCATTTTATACGCATATCAACTCAATTTTGAGCCCTGATTAAAATTATAAAGGGTGCTACCCTCCGAATGAGTCCTATCCATCTTGAATCTAAAAAATACTTTACAAAAGTTAATACTTCTTATTCTTATTAATATTTCATTATTTTCATTTTTTCAGTTATTAAACTCGTCTATTGATAAAAAGTTTAATTGTGTAAAATTTACCTAATTATACAATCAAATATATTAATTTAACAATTATGTCACTAATTAAGGTAGTTACGTACAGGTAATTTTTATAAGACACTAGCTAGCTTGGGATTACCTACATTACCCACGAACGAATTTATGGTAACCATAGTATTCCCTTGTATGAAGGTGTTTGATTGGACATGAAGTTTAAGAATTATATAATTAAAAAAAATGATTGAAATTTGTGATGTAAAATAAGTCATAGATATTTGTTAATTGTAAATCATATCATTTAGGATAAAATGAGAACATAAAAGTTAAATTATTACTAAAGATAGAAGTATGTCATTAATTTAGGATTGAATAAAAACGAAAGACAGAGAGAATAATACAAAATTATAATTACATATGAGTTTTTGATACTAGAAGTTAAACTACATGAGTGATAATATAAAATATATATTTTCACCTTATATTATGGCTAAAAAGGTTGTTACTATTGCAGAAGGAAGGAGAGATTGAATGCGTAGATGCCCAAATGGTAAAACAAGCAGTCTTGGAAGCTATAAGGAATTGGAAACAACGCAATCAACAAGATTAATTTAATCACTTTTACTTATCTTATCTTCTCCCTCTGTTCTTCCAAACCCCCACCCCCCAAAAAAAAATATCCATCAAAACAAAAAACAAAAATGAAGAAAAAAAAAAGGCAAATAAGCAAAAAGGAAAAGTCCTTTTTGTAAATCCTGCATTTTATGGATTAATATTAATCAACAAGGTCGGAAGAGTGTTAACATGATAACATAATTAATGTTTTTTTCCTTGAACAATTTAAGATCATAATTTCCCATGCACTACCAGAAATATGATGTCAAATCAATCTAAAAAAATTAGTAAAATATATTCCCTCCGTCCATTTTTAATTGTCTTTTCGAAAGTCAAATTGACTAATTTTCAAATTTAAATTAGATTATATTAATTCAATATTTTAAATAAAAAAATTTAGATATTCAAAAACTATACGAAAAGTACTATAAATTGCAATTTTTTGCATATCAATATGATGAAAAAATACATCGTAAAATGTTAATCAAAATTCTTATCGTTTGACTCTAAAAAAAGAAATCATAACAATTAAAAGTGGGCGGAGGGAGTATAACAAAAGATGAAAGCAAGAACAATAAATAGATCATAAAGAGAGATAAAAAAAAAAAATTAAAAAAAATCATCTTTTTATTCATGACAGAGGTTCAATCGGATTGCTTAAGTATTTTGAAAAATAATAGTATTATTATAATAAGTTGAGCAGTAATTATCCACCATATTTGTTTCTATATACAAAAAATAACAGCAATATCATGACTACAAGGATTTTATCATGTTAAATCTTTTTCAACTGCACATTCAAGTGCACAGACGTATATATAGAGTGTGAACCTTCTAGCACCATTCATAATTATATGAAGGTATTATATTTACACGCATATCTTTATTAAAATACATTGTTAGTCTTGTGAAGTAAAACATAACCAAGTGGATAAAATTTTAAAAAAATCATATTAACCATTATACGATTCGACAAAATTTTACTGTCCTTCAACATTCATTGTACTTCTTCGTTAGTTATCGAAGTATTTATCCTCTCCTCATTGTGTTTTTCGCTTTTCGTTTCAATTATTTAACGTATATATTAACCGGAAAAAAACTTAAGTATACAAATTAAGTACGTTAATTACCATTATATAGCAATATAACAATAGTTTTTTTTCAAAGTTAGATTTTAATATTAAAAAAAAACGTTTGATTAGTGCTCCACGATTTTTGTTGTTCCTCATTTTTCTCAATTTTTTTACCTTCCATTATTTACTCAAATTGGTTATAAATATTCTCTCCTATCAATAAAAGGTTTCTTAACAAATATAAAACTCTTTTCTATTCATTCTGCTCAACTGTTCAATCATGGATACCAATAATTATTCAATCCTAATTCAACATATAGGACGTTGGGACGCATCAGGTATTAATGATAATTCAATATTGACTTGGTGTTTTTTTAAGTGATTCGTCTAATTTGAAAAAATATGATTGTTGTGTTGTAGTACATCAATTTTGCTATGTGTTTTTGTGTTACTATCGCAAAACAACGTTAAAAATTAATTTTATAAAATTGAATTTTGTCTATGATGAGTCGTTTAATTAATGGTGTAAAATAGGTTGTTGGTGTTATTCATCGATTCCATTTTTTGATTTTTTTTTTTTTGGCTATTAACTCTTTGATTTATTTTGCAGGGTTTTGAGATTCAGATAGAAAGAATATTTACTAATTATTTGTTTTGATAATTGATTCGGTTAAATTGATCGTTTTTAATTAGCGAAAATGATGGACTGCATGTTTGGAATACTTTCTGACTTTTTTGGTGTCATTCAAATTTTATTTTTTTTGTACACGTATTGATTGTATTTTGGTGCATAATGATGGTGTAAACAGAATATTTAAGTTAAAAATTACTTTTGTAAAATTGAATTTTGTCTATGATGAGTCGTGTAATTAATGGTGTAAAATATGTTGTTTTGCTATTCACCAATTCCGTGTTTTGATTATTTTTTGTTATTAAATTTTTGGTTTGTTTTGTAGGGTTTTGAGATTCGGAATAGAAATAATATTTAGTGCTTATTTGTTTTGGTAATTGATTTGGTGAAATTGATCGTTTTTAATTAGCGACAATGATGGCCTGCATGTTTGGTGTACTTTTGATTTTTTTTGGTGACATTCAGAGTCTGTTTGTTTACATGATGATGGTGTACATATTGATTATATTTTGGTACATAAATGATGGTGTAAACACAATATTTAAGTTAAAAATTATCATGTCAGCAAAAAGCATTCTTCAAAGCAAATATATAATTTGAATACATTGAACTGACCATGCTATTTGACTAGATGCACTACTAATAAGTTTTGGTCTGAAAGAGGTAGATACGCTGATTACGATATTGAAGGAGTGATATATGATGCAAACACCAAATAGGAAGGCTTAATTACCACTATTGCTTCCCAATTAGGTGTGGACACGACAATCTTTCATTTAGAACTGAAATATGTCGTGAGTGGTCCATCTCCACCAATGAAGATTCATAACAATATGGGTGTCCAAGTTTATTTAGATAAAAAAATGCAATTCTGATTTGTTTTCAAAGTATCCATTGTGTGTAACATGTGTTGATAGAGCAATGAAAGCCATTGATTACCAAATTGGTGTCCAAACAACAAAGCAAGATATTATCAGATCAACAAAGCCATTGATTAGTATTTATTAATGATATTCATTCTAGTATTGATAACTTATCCATTTCAGAAAGTTAATTTTTTTATGGTATAAAATGTTCTTTTGGCGAAAATTAGATGTTAAAATAGTTTCATATTGGTACAAGTATTTGTATATAGAATGGTTGATTATTTGTTGAAAATATGGTACAAATTTGTAATATTTATTGGTATATATTGAGTTATATCGTTAGATTAATACACAATGTATGCATCTTAAGAACATAATTACTTAAAAATTACTATGTGGCATTTAATGGTATAAGATTATCTATTAATATAAGAGTAGTTGTATGTTACAACTTAAATATATATATCAAATTATATACCAACTTAAAAAATGATTGGATAATGATTACTAATTCGAAATGTTAAGTAAGTAATTCGAAATGGTACGTTACATTTTAAATATATCAAATTGTGAAAGTTAATTTTTTTATGGTATAAAATATTTTTTTAGCCCAAATTAGATGTTAAAACTTAAAATAATTTCATATATATTGGTATGTTTAAAGGTATATTTTATAATAATTATTGGTATAACATTGTTCCTATAATTGGTATAAATATTTGTATATTAAATGATTGAATATTCATTAAAAATACAGTACATATTTGTGTTATTTATTGGTATATATTGAGTTATATTGTTAACTTAACACATGGTGTATTCATATAAACAATAGAATTACTTAAGAACTATTATAGGTCATGCATGGTATATACATATTAATATTAATACCAAATAGTAATGTTATACCATTTTGAACCACAACAGTTATGATTAAGAATAAGATCTATTTAAAGAAGGATTACAAATTGAGAGACGACAAAAATCAATTTTCTGATTGATTAAATAAAAAGTGAAGAGAGAGAGAGAAAATCATAATTTTTTAAGAGAAGTAACTTATCAGTTCCAAAAAATCAGCATATTAATTCAAGAAGGGGAGAAAAAAATGGTATAATATATATATCTCGATTTTAAAATTTTTTTGTTATGTTTATAATTAAAAATCTTATTTTATAAATAAAATAGAATAAACACATATATTGTTAATTAAGGTCTTGTCCCGACATCCCTCATAGTATTAGAGGCTTCATAGATAGATAGACAGTAGTAGTTCACGAGTCTTGTTCATTTCAGTTGTTTTGTTCTAGACTTGAGTTGCCCTTGAGGCCAGTTTGAATGTTTTATTTCTAAAATATTCTGAGAGTATCTTTTGAGACAGTTGAGTAAAGTTTATCTTTTGTGTTTATTCTATGTTGAGTAAGTCTTCCGCTGAGAGTTGAGCCAGGCCAAGGGTTCGCTTGGGCCAGCAATGGTTCTCGAGTGCCGGCCACGTCCAGGGTGTAGGCTCGAGGCGTGACAATAAATATGAATAAGTTTGTTAAGCAAATGATTCTTGCAATTACTTATCACTTTCTTCTTTTTATTATGGAGTGGTACAAGAAGTAATTACTTTCACTGGCAATCCATTAATTGTGACACTCATAGTGCTTCCTCCTCGGAATACTAATGTGGATGAGGTTTATCCCTTAGTTTCATGTGATAATCGTACTTCTTAGTGTTTCACAACTTTAATTTTTGATATTGTCTGTTTTTTAGAAAGTAAAAATTGTGCAGTAACAATATTTGATTAATGTAGGTTCTTTTTAGAGTAGTTGATAGATTACTTTGGATGTTTTGAACATAAAATATGTGATTTGAATTTTGCTATCTATATATTTTGAACCGTTTGAGTGTTATTTCAAATGATTTTGTTATTTTAAGGGAATTTAGTAATTTGCATTTAATTTATTTCAAGAATGTATATTTAAAATAAGTAAATCAAATGATTTTATAAGAAAAAAATTTAGCAACGAATTTAACAATATTTCTGTTGTTGTTATAAAAAAAAATAGCAACGGACTAACGATGAACTTTTAAGAGCCAAATGCGTTGACGCAAATGACAAAATATATTGTGACGGATTAGCGATAAAGATTCCTTCGCAAATCTATCCATAATAACGAAATGAATTATGAAATTAACAATGAATTATATAAATATAAAGACGGATCAATATGTCACGAATTTATCCAAAATGATGAAATGAATTATGAAATCAACAATAAACTATATAAATATAGCGACGGGTCGGTTTGTCGCTGACAAGTGGTGACAAATATCATTCGTCTTTAAGATGTCGCTAAATTTGCGATCAAATTTATTTTTTCGTTGCTAAGAGATTATTAACGAGCGAAAACAAACAATTCAACACTAATCCTGTTTAGCGACGGAATATCATAGATTAGCGATAGATTTTGTTGTATATATTAGTGTAAAATTGATTTTGGTTATATGTTCCAATCCTACAATACATAACATCATAATTTAATCAAGTATTTACCAATTTTTTAATATTATCAAATAAAATTGTGTATACTATGATTAAACATTGATGTCCGGTTGAATCTTACCATAAATAAATGAATTACATTAAAATATAATCAAGTAAATATAAAAAATTATAATTAATGGTAAAGTTGATTTTGGTTATATTTCTAACCATACAATGTATAAAATCATAATTTAATCAAGTATGTACAATTTCTTTAGTATCATCAACTTAATTTACATACGATACTCTCTCGTTTAATATTGGTGTCAAAATCAAACTTCTAAATAACGCAACAATTTAAACTAACAGATCATCACTGTGGTTTAAAAATATATGCACTCTATCACCAAATAAGTTATACAAAAAAGGAAAAATACTCTACGTACAATGTCTTGTAACTAAAGAATTCAACAATTATCAATAAATATTTTATTTTAACCCCTAGACACAAAAACCTATTGCATAACCAAACCAAGATAGGAATCATTCAATATAAATATTTTTTTGCGAAATTAATTAATTTATTTTATCAGATTATAACTAGCCTTTTTTCTGGAATGTCACATCAATTTATCTTAAATTACAACACAATAATTTTAAACAATCTGGTATACTATATAGAACCGATTGAAAACATAAAATTAATAATAATAAAATGATTGAATAATGAATTTTATGATTCAAATGCATGTTGCATCTCATCTTTCGTCGTGTTGAATTAAAATTGAGAGACAAGAATTATAATAATTATTAAGAGAATTGTGGAAGCTAAATAACAAAATGAGAGCAAATTAAGGAATAAAAATCTGATACCATAATTAAACGTACATTTTTTAAAAAGAAATTACCTTTTTTAAAAAGTGAATTTGTTGTGTTTTGTAAGAATTTAATTGCTATATTTGAGAAAAGTCAAACTATTGTTTAATAAGAGTTATGTAGATGCTTAAATTGTATATATAGATTTCTTTTCCCAAAAATTCTTTCTAAAACAAGTTTTTTGGAGGGGAATTTCCGCAAATAGTCACTATAATAAACCTAACTATGCTCCATAGCTATAGTTTGCATATTTACGTGTTGTAGCTACAGTTTAAGCTGTCTCGTTTGTATAATTTGCGGGTGAGTTTGTATAATTCGCGAGTACGTTTGTATAATTGAGTTATTTTGTATAAACTCGAAATAACGAATTTATACAAACACAAACATCTGAACTTTAAGCAGTTATACAAATTATATTATACAATTCTGAATTATACAAACTTGAAACCTCAGCCCATGTAATTATCACTGAATGTTGGTTGCGAATGTTAATTAACTAAAATTATAGTTATGATGACTAATTAACTAGTATATGTTTGCTTAGCCATGTAATTTTCCTTCTTCTTTTTTTTGAGCCTATTCGTTCCACTAGACAAAATGCAATTTACAAGTTTCAACTAACAGCCAGCTCGTTCGGCCCAAAATACTTGACCAAAATGAACGTTAGAAATTCAGGTTAAAGTAGAGAAATGGGCCTCAGGTCCAAGTAATTTTCCAAACAAAAGTAGATAAGACTGCCCCATATCGGCCCAGTTATGAAAGGAGACCAATCCACAATTTTTAACCAGCCCAACCATTTACTTCAAGGCCCAATAAGGTATAATATATATATATATATATATATATATATATATATATATATAATAACTAA